>SZWC01000884.1:145362-173459 GCA_023375785.1 Penium margaritaceum | reverse complement strand
GGGGATTGGGATTGTGGAGATGTGGTTGGAGACCCCGCGTGGCATTGAAGTGGGAGTGTTCCATGGCGTGCTGTATGTGCCTGATGCTGCGTTCAACCTTCTCTCGGTGTCCTCTCTCACCAATACAGGACTGCGCGTCGTTTTTTACGATGATTATGGCTACATCCTGGACAAGGAAACAGGAGAGGAGTTGGCCAAGTCGGTGAAGGAGGGCGACATGTACCGCTTGCTGGGGGCGACCAAGATCCCGCGAGAGCAGAGTCTTGCAACAGTGGTACAGTCGACAGCTGGCGAGATCTGGCATGCGCGCTACGGCCACATCGCCATGCGCGCCTTGCAACAGCTTCAAATGAAGCAGATGGTGCGTGACTTGTCCACCATCTCTAACTTCGAACAACAGTTGTGCATTGGCTGTTTGGAGGGGAAGCAGCACCGCGAGGCGTTCTTTGGAGCAGGGGGGCATGCGAAAGAGGTGTTGGAGCTGGTCCACACGGACTTGTGCAAACCGATGCAGACCCAGAGCTTTGGAGGCTCTAGGTATTTTCTCACCTTCATTGATGATTTCAGCCGTTACACTGTTGTGTACGTCCTTTCCTGCAATGACCAAGGCTTTGACAGGTTCAAGGAGTTCAAGGCCATGATGGAGAACCAAACTGGCAAGAAGATCAAGGCACTACGCAGCGATCGCGTTGGAGAATACCTAAGCAAGGAGTTCCACGACTACCTCGCAGCAGCTGGCATCAAGGCGCAGTGTCCCGCACCGTACTCGCCGCAGCAAAACGGGGTAGCAGAACGCGGCAACCGTACCATTGTGGAGTCGGCACGCTCCATGCTGCACATAGCCCGGTTGACCTACGACTTCAGGGCTGAAGCCGTGAGCACTGCGGTCTACATCAAGAACCGTAGTCCAACCAAGGCCCTAGAGCAGATGACGCCGTACGAGGCGTGGTTCGGCAAGAAGCCGAGCGTGGATCATCTTCGCGCGTTTGGCAGCTTGGCGCACATGCACATGCCAAAGGAGAAGCGGCAAAAGTGGGACGCGAAGAGTGCGCAGATGCTGATGATTGGCTACTACGTGGCAAGAAAGGCGTATCACCTGTACGAGAGGGATATAGGCCACGTCATCATCTCCAGGGATGTCGTCTTCAACGAGAGTAACATCATCGGCACCAACATTGTCTGTGAAGAGGTAGCAGAACCAACAGCTGACGAGATAGTGGGAGCAGAAATACTTCCTGACCCAGTTTATCCCGATCCTTCCTCTTCTGTGATAGTGGGAGAATCACTCTACTCTCCCATGTCTGATGCAGCAGATACAGTAGTCTCATCAGCAGAAGTAGAGGAGGAAGATGTAGCACCACCAGCAGAAGCAATTGTGCCAGCAGCACCGCGCCACCCGCCCGCTAACGCTCCAGCACCAGGTCGCAAGTACCCTCTTAGAGTGCGTTACAAGCCTGGTGAGCGCGGGCATTTCTGGATGCTCCAAAAACCAGACCAGATGAACATCGCAGTTATAGCAGACTCTGATGAACCGGGGTCGTACAAGGAGGCCATGGTTGCACCTAATGCAGCAGATTGGGCGCAAGCTGTGCAGCAGGAGATACAGTCATTGCTCGACAACGGTACGTGGGAGCTGACTGAGCATCAACCTGGACGTAAGGTGATCAAGTGCAAGTGTGTGTTCAAGAAGAAGCGGGGAGCGGATGGCACCCTGGAAAAGTACAAGGCAAGGCTGGTCGCCAAGGGCTACTTGCAGCAGGAGGGCATCGACTACACAGAAACGTTTGCCCCTGTTGCAAAGTTTGCCTCTGTGCGCATGCTTCTCTCTTGTGCAGCAGCTGAGGACTTTGAGGTTCACCACATGGATGTCAAGACGGCATTCTTGAATGGTGACTAGGAGGAGGAGATCTACATGGAGCAGCCAGAGGGATTCATCATGAATGGCCAGGAGCACCTGGTTTGCAAGCTGCAGAAGTCGCTGTACGGCCTCAAGCAAGCGTCGCGTGCTTGGAACCTGAAGTTGGATGCGGCGTTGCATTGCATGGGGTTTGAGCGCAGCGAGTGTGACTACAGCATGTATCGCTGGCAGCATGAGCATGAGATCCTCATCATCATGAGGAGTGCAAGAGCAATGTTATTTCGCTCTTGCCACCCTGCGTATTCTGCACTTGCCTCGTCCTCCGGTGCTACCTTCGTCCCTTTCAGCATGTTGAGGTACCCGCGCACGCGCATCATCACCTCAAACTACCATTTCCACGTGCCAAAGGCTTTGCCATCAAAGCGTGCGATGGCGTTGGCCGCACCCAACTCGGCGGGCCGTGAGGTGACTGGAACGATCTCTTGACCCCCCGGCATGATTGCGGTGTGGTCAAGGATGCTCACTTAGTCTCTGCTGTTCTGCTTCGTTGAGGCCGATGTAGGCTGATAAGGCTGATGATTGCTATAGATTTTCAAGGTGCAGTCCGTTGCATACCCCTCCAGCCGATGGTCTCCTAGCCATTGTGGAGGAAGTGCTCCCACAGACACGGGGTCGTACCCACAAGGGCAGAGCGTAACCCGCTTAGGACTCGAGGGTCATACCAACAATGGCAGAGCGTATCCTCGTTCCTTGTCCGTGGAGAGCAAAAGTGGACCACGGGTCCAACCCGCGTCCGGTCTCTCACAATGCGTACCTTGGTCCAAGTAGACCGACGATGAAGAAGATGGAGCAGTGGTGTCTTGTCTGCTGCGGAGGTACCCGTCACGTGAACTGAGCGGTGGTACAAAGAACAAAGTTTCCCGATCAGTGTGGGCCCATAACCCTTTGTCACTCCGCACTTGGCCACGGTCTAGAGTAAACGGCGTCGACAGGCAAACCACCGACCGCCCTTGGTATTTCAACCAAGGCAGAGATCACCCACGGAGTGGTGTTTCCACACTGAAAGGTTCACTTAGCTTGTCCCAACCATGGCCGGAGAGTGGTCCAAACTCTCACCCAACTGGCAATGCTACACACCAAAGTATGCACTTGCACTTGTTCTTTAGAATCTTTCTTGGTGGCCAACAAGGGATTAGTTTTCTCCTAAGTCTCAAGAGTAAGAGAGGATGATGTGATCACATGCAAATGACAGGCCTTATATAGTCTCTGGTCAGTGCTCCCAGTGGCTCCTTGGAGGGGCCTCCCCCCAAGGCCACCCTAGACAGTGTCATCAGCTTTGATGACATGGCACCCTCTGTGACCGCCAAGTGGCGCTTGATCCACCTTGGACCTTAGAGGCTTCTAGGAAGCTTCCTTGGCCCTTTTTAGTCACAAAGAAAATTTGGTCCGGGCGGGATTTGACCCCGGACCTCTCGCTTGTGAGACGGCGGCTTCACCCACTAGGCTGTAGGAAGTTGTCATAAGGAGCATGCACCAGATAGACTACCAAGAGTAGACCAAGGGGACTTACTCCACAAGGATGAGCAGTGCATGCCTTGTCTCTCTCAACCTCTCTTGCATGTCGTTGGGGGACTTGCGCTACAAGCGCAGTGCATACCCAATCTAAATCTTCCGCTGATTGGACTAGGGGCATACAGAGAACATAATAGGATGGCTCCTTTCCCAACAGGCTCATCCAGGGAGCCACTGTGCACCTAGGCTAGAGGCTGGCTCTATCTCAATAAGAACCTGTGAGTTGCCTGTGATTGAGTACAGTTCTTGTTGACCTGATATGCTCCTTGTCCATGGCTGAAATTTGGACAAGTACAGGACGGACTAGGCATGCACTGCTCCCTTGAAGTAAGTCCCCTAAGTCTGGTCAAGATAGACAAGGCATGCACTGTTCCTTTGGAGCAAGTCCCGTTGGTCTAATCTGGATAGTATAGCTAGCAAATGTTGGATCTGGATGAGAGAGGGAGCCTTGGAGCAGCAAGCATGTGGGACTGGAAGGGTATTACTTGTGATGAAGAATGGTTATTGAATCACTCAAAATGATGGAGTACATATAGAGCTAGAGCTTGGGCAAGTGAGCCCTCTCACAAGCCACACGACTTAGCCATGGAGGCTAAGGCTCACACACTAGAGTCCATAATCTCACACAAGGGGGAAAATCATCATAGCAATCAAGCTGACCACTCACACACAACCTAGAGAGCTAGAGAATGCTCTCATGGCACACTCCTAATGGTCACACAATCCACAATCCCATGGATAATCGCCATGTATCCATGGCTAGCACACAAGGACCTCACCTCACGTAAAAAGTAAGGAAAGGTACCTTTATCCTAGTCAGCACACTCTGACAAGGGAATCCTAAGACCAAGGACCTTTTTGGATATTTCTCCCATGAGGTGTAGACCCTGGACCTCTTGCCTTTTTCTTTTCTCAGGCTAAGGCATGGCGCCATTGCCCATGGTCACCCGGATATCGGCAATCCATGACCTCGAAAACTTCGAAATTTCATATCTCCCTATCCGACCGTTAGATCGGCCTCAAACTTTGACAGTAGACATTTTGCCACCTGATCTTTCTAATGGTGAGGTACAATCAAAAATCTGAGCTAGCATCTGGTAGTTTCCTGGAACTTGCTCTTGTCAACCTAAAACTGAGCCGGATGGCTCCTTTCCCAACAGCAAATTCTAGATAGGACAACTCCTTGTGGCTTAGACGTTCCAGAGTTGGTCACTGGAGCGAAGAGGTCAGTGGGTGAAATCCCTGCCCAATGACTGATTTTGTTTCTGACCAAAAGGGGGACACGAAGGTTCTAAGAGACATCTTAGAACATTCGAAGATCCTTCCTAGAGGCTGGCGCCACTTGGCGGTCACACGGAGCGCCATGTAGGCAAGGGGGATGATGCAATCCAGATTCTCCCCAAAGTGGCTCATCCAAGGAGCCACTGTGCGTCTAGGCTAGAGGCTGGTTCTAAGACTATAAGAACCTCTTAGTTGCCTGTCATTGGGTACAGTTCTTACCTTTGAGACTTTTCACAGAGTTGTCCACCAGAGGCAGACACCAGAGAAGCATTGGTTGGTCTAAGTCCCAGGAGTTTGCTCCTCGCACAAAAGTGACCAAGTACACGATGCAAGGAAGTGATTGGAATGAACTGTTGAGTGTGGAACCTTGGCTCAAAGGGTGATATCATCTCTTGGTTGCAATACCAAGAGCGGTTAGCTGGACCCATTGTGTCGGAACCCGTTTTCTAGACCGTCACCTCAAGCAGGTTGACAAAGGACTATGGGTCCACACTGACTAGTTGTAAGGCACGCTTCTGCATACTCTCTCGCCCTCTCTGTCTTGCACCACGCATCAGCTTTATTAGCTTTATTTGCTCCGTTTGCTCTATCAGCTCCAATGGTAGGTATTGGCACTGGGCGAACAACGGCCAAGGATAAACTCTGCCCTTGCAGGTACGACTCCCTGGGTCCTAACCAGGATAAGCTCTGCCCTTGGAGGCACGACCCAGGGTCTGCTAATGTGCATTATTCTCTCTTTGCAAGTGATTAACGGCTAAGGGGTAAGCAAAGAATTTGCACCTTGTAAACCAATAGCAGACAATAATTTACATCAGCCTACATCGGGCTATGCGAAGCAGAGAAGCAGAGAAGCAGGGAAGGAGTATGATGATACCCGCGACCCTCACTCTTGAGCAGGTCAAAGGTCGGATGTCAAATTTCAAAGGGTTTGGTTTTCCCTTGTGGATATTGCAATTTGAGATTGTCATGAGGGTACGTGGCTACTTGAAGGTATTCCTTGGAGAAGAGGATGAACCACCAAAAACAGATCCTGAATATGAAGCGTGGAGTGTCAAAAATGACATGGCGGTTACGATTCGTGTAACATCACTGCATGAGTCACAGCATGTTCACCTCCAAGGTGTCACACATGGATCAAAGGCTTATGAGAAGCTTGCATGTGTACACCAATCAACGGCTCTCGTAATTCGCCTCTTCATCATACAAAAGCTGATTTTGATGAGGGTGAGCGAGGGAGAGTTGATTCCAGACTTCCTGTTGTACTTTCATGTACTGCTACAGCAAGTGACCCAAATGAACTGGGAAATTGACACCACCATGCATGCCATGATCCTCCTCACGGCGCTACTTGAAAGCAATGATCCTTTGATCACCGTCTTAGGCGATTGGAAGGAGGAGGATTTGACGTAAGAGGCACTATATGAGCACGTGCAAAACAAGGCCATGCGTCACAACGGTAGTGAGGCTAGTATTTCAGCCTATGCTGCACAGTATGGTGATCGTGGCATGAATTCTTCTTCTGGTCAGAGTAGCAGCGGAAGCGGTGGCGATGGAGGAAAAGGCAATGATGGCGGTGGTAAGAGTTCAAAGCATCTCGGGAAGTCCCATAACTGTGGCAAGCCTGGGTATTGGACACGGGAGTGCACGACTTTGAAGAAGGAAGACGGAGGTCATGGTGGTAGATATGAGGGAAAAAGAAAGGGTAAGAAGGAGTTGACGAATATGATGGCTGAGAGCGTGCCGGCAACCAAAGAAGCGGCATTGCTCAAGCGTGGAGCCTACAGGCTCGACTCTAGCACGAACCACCATCCCTCGCGGGAGAAGGATGGGTTCATCTCCATTGGGGACACTGAACGTTGCTTGAGGTGTGCCAACGGCAGCCTTGTCCATGCGAAAGACGAGAGATATAAGTTAATTAGCATTAACGTGAATGGTGCTAAAAAGACTTGAAGCTAGAGAACGTCGTCTACATGCCATCTTTTACAGCAAGCCTCTTGTCAGTGTCCAAAATCACAGAACACGAGATGACGGTCGTCTTCATGGAGGAGGAGGTCATGATTGTCAAGAACAAGGACATCAAGATCTCCTATAACAAGGAGAGTCTTTTCGCACAGGTCCCAAGAGTTGATGGATTCTACATGCTACAGACAAAACTCCTTGAGAATACAAATGAGGGATATGCGGCGGTTGAAGTGTCCAAGTCTCCTAAGTTTGACCACAATGTTTCACCACAAGCCGTCACAAGGCTTGGTCAGGGAAGAAGCCAGATGCCTCACACTTGAGGGTCTTTGGCTGTACTGCTTGGGCAAAGGTCCAAGCAGGAGAAGGAAGTGGCAAGCGGGATGCACGTGTTCGTAAGTGTGTAATGGTCGGATACGACACCACACACAAGGCGTACTAGCTGTGGGACTAGGCACCTGGAAAGCTCATCAAGAGCGGAGAGGTCAAGTTTGATGAAAGGACGCTCGGCAAGGGAGAGTTGTTGGACCCTATCCATGCTCCCAAAGCAGGAGAGTGGATTGTGTTGCTGGAGTGAGCTGATCAGGCACCAGAAAACTGGCAGATGGAGCCAGTGAACGATGGTAATACAGGGAGAGTGGGTGTACAGGCTGACACAATGACGGACTTTGACACGGCGTCTCAGTCCGCTGAGGCCTCTGATTCAAACTTTGAGGCCAGTAGCTCTACCTGAAACAACGGATCACCGGCAGCGCAGGAGCAGCATAAGCAACTAAGCCTTGAAGTACCATCAACAACACTCGGGCGTAGTACGCGCCAGGAAAAACCTCCGCCCAAGTACGATGCTGAGAGTGCCGAATGGACCGCAGTCAGCTGGTCATGCTTGGCTCAGGGAGAGCCTGTGAACGTAACGGAGGCTATGAACATGCTAGATGCGGCCAAGTGGAAGGAAGTAGTGGATAGCGAACTCGCATCCATTGAAGAGAACGGAACATGGGTTGTGGTGGAGAGGCCCCCAAATGCACACGTAGTGGACTCAAAGTGGGTACTCTGGAAAATGTTCAAGCAAGATGGTACTATCAATAAGTACAAGGCAAGAGTTGTGGCAAAGGGGTTTTCCCAGCGTGCACACTCAGAGTACGAGGAGACCTTCGCGCGTGTCGTCACCTTTGCCTACATCAGATCCATCTTGGGCATCACTGTTGCAAAAGATCTGGAGGTCCACCAGATGGATATCAAGACAGCTTTCCTCTACAGGAAGCTATAATAAGAAGTGCTGATGGAAGTACCCGAGGGAGTGAACGCTCCAGAGGGCGAGGTTTGCAAACAAGTCAAAGGACTCTACGGGCTGAAACAGGCCCCAAGGATGTGGTAAAAGGAGATGGACGGCTTCATGGCCGGGCTTACCTTCACGCACTGCGAGAATTACCCTAGTGTGTATGTGTAGGAGGATGAGAAAGGCTTGATACTGGTTGCACTGTACGTGGATGACCTGATCATCTATTCGTCATTGGTCGAGCTGTTGAACAAGCTGGAGACAGATCTTAGCAACAGGTTCAGGATGAAGGACATGGGTCCGCTCGAGTTCTACGTTGGGATAGCCGTCCACCACAATCGAGCAGCAGGCACCATCGAGTTGCACCAGACCAAGTACATCATGGAAGTCCTCAAGCGCTACAACATGGAGGACTGCAAGCCCATCAGCAAACCCATGACAATAGACATCATGCTCTCCTTCTCCATGAGTCCCAGTACGGAAGCAAAACGGCGTGAGATGGAGAACACTCCCTACAAGTCTGCTGTTGGCAGCCTCATGTATGCCATGGTAGGAATTATTGTTTTTTGAATGCCCCTTGGCCACTAGTGCCCAGAATTGAAAACTAGTGGACGGACGAGGCATGCACTGCTCACGTGGAGCAAGTCCCTTGGGTCCGGTCCAACACACTAGGCATGCACTGTCCTTGTTCAAGGATAAGTCCCTTGGGTTTTATTGATGATGGCTATTCAAATTGTCAATCTGACCGTACCGATGGAAAGAGCAAGTATCAAACTGTCAGTTGCCCAAGTTTCAAGCTGATCCATTGGTCGGATCGGAAGACGCAAGATGTGCCTTGGATAAGGGGATGTCTTCCCTCATTGAGGGGATGATCTCCGTAGTTCAAGGACTGACATCGGCCGAGGCGTATGCGCTTTGGGTTAGCCGAGGTGCGTGCGCTTTGGCTGCCAAAGGTACTCCTCAACAATTCATGCCTTCTACTTTCCATTATCTCATCTACTCCTTCAGTTGATGTCTCTTGTTTGAGCTGTGCACTTGAGACTGTGCGTGATATGAACTACTAAGGTGGTTGTAATCTTGCTCGTGTGAGAGTACTGACTTAACTTAATGGGCTCTCACACCAAGGAAGAAGAGGCTTAGAGGGCGGGAGCCCCTAAGACCTTGAGCAAAAACACCTGGGTAGCTAGGTCTCACCAAATCAGTTAATTCCTTGTGGGTGAAATTCTGTTGGACGGTCGGCAGTTACCATTCTGTCAGCGCTGTTTTCTAGACTGGAGCCTCAGGTCACATGACTCAAGAATAAGAGAGACACGCCCTGACATTTTCTATGCTGTGGGACAAGTAAGCAGGTTTGTGGCCAATATAGGGCCACAGCACTGGCAAGCAGTCAAGTGCATCATGCGCTATCTACAGAAGATACACATTATCCAGTTTAGAGGCCAAGAAGGATCTGACCCGCTGCGGCTCGTGTGCTACACAGTCGCCGACTGGGGAGGAAGAATCGTTGACCGAAAGTCCACCTCGGGCTTTGTGTGTCTCTTGAACGGTGGTACAGTCTCTTGGGCAAGCAGAAAGCAAGACTATATCTCCCTCTCTACCACTGACGTAGAGTACATCGCTTTGTCAAAAGCATGCAAGGAGACATAGTGGCTCCACAATTTGCTTGCCGAGATGAAAGTGCTCTAAACGAAGGGAACAGAGGTCCGCATCGACAACAAGAGCGCCACGAAAATAGCATAGGATGATATCATATCCCGACGGACCAAGCACATCGACATCAAGTACAACTACTCACACAACCTGGTTGCAAAAGAGATTATGGACCTGGAATACGTGGAGACCAGGAAGATGATTGCAGACTGCATGACAAAGTCTCTAGATAGGAAATTGCACTCCGCAGGTACTCGAGGCATCGGTATGGTCAACACAATGGACGAAGACTGGGGCCATGACTGCTAGAGAGAGGAGAGATATCACAGCTAATGGAAAGAGGTGTAAGGTAGAGTTTTTTGACCTGATATGCTCCTTTTCCATGGCTGATATTTGGACAGGTACAATACGTACTAGGCATGCAATTCTCCCTTGGAGTAAGTCCCCTACGTCTGGTCCAGATAGACAAGGCATGCACTGCTCCTTTGGAGCAAGTCCCCTTGGTCTAATCTAGACAGTATAGCTTGCAAATACAACATAGGACAACTCCTTGTGGCTTAGACGTTCCAGAGTTAGTCACTGGAGTGAGAGGTCACTTGGTCAAATCCCAGCCTGATGACTAATTTTCTTTGTGAACAAAAGGGGGACAGGAAGGTTCTAAGAGATACCTTTGAATATTCCAAGGTCTTTCCTGGTAGTTGGCGCCACTTGCCGGTCACGGGGAGCCCCATGTAGGCAAGGGGGTTGACGCAATCTAGATTGTCCCCAGAGTGGCTCATCCAAGGAGCCACTGCGTGCGTAGGCTAGAGGCAGGCTCTAGGACTATAAGAACATGTCAGTTGCCTGTCATTGAGTACAGTTATTACCTTTGAGATTCCTCACAAAGTAGTCCACTAGAGGCAGACACTAAAGAAGCATTGGTTGGTCTAAGCTCCACGGATTTGCTCCTCGCAAAAAAGTGACCACGTACTAAGGACACAGTGCAAGGAAGTGATTTGTATGGAATGCTCAGTGTGGAACCTTGGCTCTGAGGGTGATATGATCCCTTAGTTGCAATACAAAGAGATGTCGGCGGGAACCATTATGTTGAAACGCGTTTTCTAGACCGTCGCCTCAAGCAAGTTGACAGTTTTTACGTTTGAGATTTCTCACAGAATTGTCCACCAAAGGCAGACACTAAAGAAGCATTGGTTGTTGTAAGCCCCAGGAGTTTGCTTCTCACGCGAAAGTAACCAGGTGCTAAGGACAAAGTGTGAGGAAGTGATTCCTATGAACTGCTCTGTGTGGAACCTTGGCTACGAGAGTGATATCATCTCTTCATTGCTATACCAAGAGCGATCGGCAAGAACCATTGTTTCGGAATCCGTTTTCTAGTTTTTTGGCTTAAGCAGGTTGAGAAAACTGAGCAAGATGGACCCTTTCCCAACAATCTCCCACTTTGCCGTAGTCAAAACTACTACTTCTTACGAGTCACTAGTTTGGTGCAGAAATCAGTGACGTGCTTGCTGGTTGGAGTAAACTCTAGATTGATAGCAACGTCATACCTTATGTACTTAATAATATGATTTGTATTATCAATGTGCTTGGTACGTGGATGGTGCTCAAGATTCTTGGGGATTGCAATTGCGCTCTGGTTGTCGACGAGCACAAGAACTAGAATAGATGTAGCTGATAGAGACGTACTCAACTTCTGTGCTTCAGGTGGCCAAGACCACCTGTCGCTTCCTACACCATTCATGAGGAACACATGTCCGTAGATGTCCTCAGGGCTTGAAGCCCAATATGTGTTTGTGTAGCCGATGATACTATTGGCGTTGCCGTTGTACGTGAGGCCAAAGTTGATGGTTTCCGCAAGGAAGTCAAAGATCCGTTTGAATGCTTCTGGTGCTCAGGTCCGGGATTAGCCATGTCCTGGCTCACAGTGCTCACAGCCTGTGCGAGGTCCGGCCTGGTTGCCACCATTAGGTACATGACTCTGCCGATGGCGATTTGGTACTTTTGCACTCAACTATGTCCGCTTCTCCATTGAAGCTCACGAGGTACTGCCGCGTCTCCAACGGCGTGCCGATGGGTTTTGCCTTTGCCATGCCAAACCGCTACAAGATATCCTTGATATAGCGGCTCTGCTGCAGGGAGAGTGTGTGTTTTGCGGTGACACATGATCTGAATATCAACGAAGTATGACGCCTCCCCGAGATAAGACATTTGGAAGCGCTCCTACATGGCCTCCTTGAACTCTTGCAATGCAGATATGCTAGTTGAAAGGATGAGTATGTCATCCACATAGACAATGATTATGAGCACCTCATGACCATGCTGCCAGCGATAGACGCTGTAGTCACACTCATTGCGCTCAAACCCCATGTACTACAATGCTGCATCCAACTTTTGGTTCCAAGCACGCGATGCTTGCTTGAGGCCGTACAGCGACTTCTACAGCTAGCAAACCAGTCCGCCATTTGGTGCATCCATTGACCGCCAAGTGGCACACTCATCTCATGCATGGAGGAATGTCTAAGAAACTTTGTCCCTGTGTAGGAAGGTGAGAAAACCTCTTGCGTACATCAAGGCTTGATCGTAGGACCTGTTGTCCCTATGTCCAACATGCTATCCATTGCGCTATACTTATGGTGTCTCGCTTTGACTTACACCACGAACAAGGTTTGGGGGACTTACTCCAAGGGAGCAGTATATGCCCAACCTGTCCGTCAAGCCATAGCAGTGGCCATGGGGCATAGAAGAATAGCAGTCTCTCCCTTGCTCCTTAAGCTACCTACTGTGGTAGTTTTCTTTGGCATGAACCTGTAGCTCTAGGTTGTGTTTGTGCATGTCAATTTTCTTGATCTTTAGTCCTCATCTCTTGCATCCACAATGCCCACTCCTTGAGCACCTGCAACATGCAAGGTACCCTGTAGTGGCTTTGTCAGTAAGTCCGCAAGCATTTTCTTGGTTGCGACGTGCTCGAGTTCCACGACACCCTTGGCGACAAGATCACGTGAGTAGTGGTACCGAATATCAGTCTACTTTGTACGCCGGGAGATCATGTCGTCCTCTGCCATAGCGATGGTACTTTGGTTGTGGATGCAGATAATGGTTGCTTCCTCTTGTGGTGCTTTGATCTCATCAAGCAAACTGCAACGCCACTATGTTTCCTTGCACATTTCGGAGAGTACAATGTCCGCCGTCTTAGTAGTAGAAAGTGAGACACAGTCCTGCTTCCTGCTTTCCCACGAGACCGCATCACCGTTGAGAAGACAGACAAACCCTGAGGTTTACTTTCTGTCATCAATCCGTCGTCCCCAGTTTGCGTCAGTATAGCATGTCAGTCGCAGCAAGTGTGATCCTTCTAGACCTCCAAGTGAAGTCCAACGTGCCGAATCTTTTTGAGGTAGCAAAAAATCCGCTTCACCACTTGCCAATAATCTGGCCCAGGGTTGGCCGAAAACCTGCTCACTTGACCCACTGGATAAGCAATGTCACGTCGCGTTCCCACCATCACATACATGAGGCTCCCAACGATAGACTGGTATGGAAAATTTTGCATCTCTCGCCGGTCTACCTCGTTGCTTGGTGACATGGAGGAGGAGAGCTTACTGTCGGACAGCATGGGGATCCTGACGGGTTTGCAGTCCTCCATGTTGTAGCTCTTCAAGACATCCATGATGTACTTGGTCTCATTGAGCTTGATGGTGCCTGCTTTGCGGTTGCGGTGAATACCAATCCCGAGGTAGTACTCGAGAGGTCCCACATCCTTCATGTTAAACTTGCTGGCCAAATTTTTCTTGAGGTCTGTAAGGGCCTCCTCGGAGGAAGAACACACGATGAGATCGTCCATGTACAACGCTACGAGCAGCAAGTCACGTTTGTCCTCTCGCACATAGAAGCTGGGATCATTCTTGCAATGTCCAAAGGAGATCTCAGCCATCAAGCTATCCATCTCCATGTGCTGCATCTGTGGGGCCAGTTTCAGCCCGTACAACATCTTCACCTGCTTACACACCTTACCCTTGGGTGCTTTGACACCTTCAGGTACCTCCATTAGCACCTCCTTGTCGAGTTTCCCATAAATGAAAGCTGTCTTCACATCCATCTGGTAGATGTCAAGGTCTTTGGTGGCAGTGATGGTAAGTAGGGACTTGATTGGTGCAAACGTGACAACCGGTACAAAGTTCTCATCGTATTCGGACCCTACGCGTTGTGAGAATCCTTTTACCACGACCCTTACCTTGTACTTGTTGATTCTATCATCTTGCTCCCGCTTCAATCTTATCACCCACTTTGAATCCACCACGTGAGCATTTGCGGGTCTTTCCACAAGCACCCATGTGCCATTTTCTTCAATGGATACAAGCTCACTGTCCACCGCCTCCTTCCACTTGGCCGCATCGGGCATTGCTAGCGCCTCAGCCACAATGAGCGGCTCTCCTTGAGCCTAAGAGGACCAGCTCAGTCCAGTCCAATTTCTGATGTCAGCCTCGTACTTTGGAGTTTGTTTTCTTTATCGTGTGCTGCGACGTTGCATTGCTGGTGGATCTTCACAATGATGTTGCTCCAGTGCTGTTGGCTTTCCTAGAGTTAAGTTTTCTTCTTTTAAAGAGCCAGTAGCCTCTGAGCTGTTTTCATAGGCTCTGACGTCTCCGATTGTGTGTCAGAGCTCGCCGTTACATCAGCCTGCGCAACTGCTCTCCCTGCCACATTACTATTATTCACGGCTTGCTGTACTCGAATCACTTGCTAGTTTTTGGGAGCTTGATCTCTTGATTCTAGCAGCACAAACTACTCTCGCTGTTTTGGAGCTTGCGTGGGATCAAGCATCTCTTCCTTCCCTTGTTCCCTTTCATCAAAGGTTACTTCCCGGCTCGTGATGAGTCTTCTTCCTGCCAGGTCCCACAGGCGGTAGGTCTTGTTGGTCGTCTCATAGCCCACCATAGCGCACTTTTGGGATCTTGCATCCAGCTTGCCAGCACCCTCACTCGCCTGGATCTTTGCCCATGCAGTGCAGCCAAATACTTTCAGGTGTGATGTGTCCTGCTTCTTCCCTTCTTCTTTCCGCGCCTATCTAGAGCAGTCGCAGGAGTCAGGTTGACGAGATAGCATGCCGTTCTTGCCGCTTCTGCCCAGAACCATGGTGGAAGCCTTGTATCGAAGAGCATGCTACGTACCATGCTAAGGATGGTCTCATTCATCTGTTTTGCAAGGATGGAGCCGGCGTGCGCACCTGGAGAGAGCATACCAGAGTTGAGTGAAACATGCCTTACAACTGGTTAGCGTGGGTCCATAACCCTTTGTCAACCGGCCTAAGGCAAACGGACTAGAAAACAGCGCTAACATAATAGCACGTGTCGTCCGCTCCTAGCATTTCAGCTAGGAGAAGATATCACCGTCAGGTTCACGGTTCTACACTATGCAGTTCCTAGGCAATCACTTGCTAGCAACCCTGTCCACTTAACACTTGGTCACTTTCGCGCGAGATACTAGTCAAAGACTAACTCTTGGGGCTTAGACCAACCAATGTCTTCTTTGTACTGTTCCTTATTTGGACAACTCTGTGAGGAGCATCTAAGGCCAGATTGTGTACTTAGAATGAGGAATGAGTCTGGTACATATAGTCCAAGGCCTGGCTTCTAAGGTGTGTGGGTAGTGGTACTTTAAGGGTGGTCACTCCACACCAACTCACCAGTCCGCCAATTGGCGCATCCAATGACCCCCAAGTGGCGCACTCTTCTCATGCATGGAGGAATGTCTAAGAAACTTCCCCCCATGTGCAGGATGGTCAAAAACCTCCTCCGCACATCAAGGCTCAATCGCAGGACCTGTTGTCCGTAAGTCCAACATGCTATCCGTTACGCTACACTTCTGGTGTCTTGCTTGGACTTGCACCACGACCAAGGTTTGGGGGACTTACTCCAAGGACTCAGTGCAACCCTAACCTGTCCATCAAGCCATACAGTGGTATGGCTATAAGGCATAGAAGAACAACATTAGCAACCAGCCTCGCCTTGTATTTTTCCAAGTTGCCATCTGCTCTCCGCTTCTCTTTGAACACCCACTTGCACTTGACCACTTTACATCCATGTGGACGCTCAATCAGCTCACACGTGCCATTCTCAAGCTCCAACTATATCTCTTGTTGCACAGCTTGTGCCCCATCTGCTGCATCTGGTGCAGCCATGGCCTCCTTCTAGGTCGTTGGCTTCTCTGAATTTGCTGCGACTACGATATTCATCTGATCTGGTTTGTGCAACATCCAAAAATGCCCGCGCTCACCAGGCTTGTAGCGCACCCTGGTGGGTACCTTTGATTTGGTACAGGAGCGTTATTAGGCGGCTGGCGCAGTACTGCCGGGAGAACTGCTCCTGTTGATGGTGGTGCATCTTCTTCCTTTGCTTTTGTTGATACGGCCGCTTTATCTGCTCCATCAGACATGGGAGAGTAGACTGGTTCTCCCACTGTTATAGTGGAGTCAGGCTGAGGAGAGACTGGTTCTCCCACTGTTATAGTGGAGTAAGGATATATGCTCCTACTACCTTGTTAGCTCCTGCTTCTGCTGCCTCTGCATAGACAATGTTGGTGCCGATGACGTTGCTCTCGTTGAAGACAACATCCCAGGAGATGATAACATGGCCTGTATCCCTCTTGTAGAGGCTATACGCCTTGCTTGCCACGTCGTAGCCAATCATCAGCATCTGCGCACTCTTCGCATCCCACTTTTGCCGCTTCTCCTTTAACAGCATGTGCGTTAGAGTGCCAAATGCGCGAAGATGACCCACACTCGGCTTGTTGCTGAACCATGCCTCGGACAGCGTCATCTGCTCCAAGGCCTTGTCAGGACTACGGTTCTTGATGTACACCGCAGTCCTCACTGCTTAAGCCCAAAAGTCGTAGGTGAGCCGAGCCGCATGCAGCATGGAGTGCGCCGACTCAACGATGGTGTGGTTGGCACATTCAAGAACGCTGTTCTGTTACGGTGAGTATGCGCCCGTATGCCTACTGCTGCGAGGTAGTCCTAGAACTCCTTGCTCAGGTACTCTCCACCGCAGTTGTTGCGGAGTGCCTTGGTTTTCTTACCAGTCTGGTTCTCCACCATCGCCTTGAACTCCTTGAACCTATCAAAGCATTGGTCCTTGAAGAAAAAGAAGGATACAACAGTGGAATAGCTGAAATCATCAAATAAGGTGAGAAAATACTAAGAGGCTCCAAAGCTCTTGGTATGCATCGGGCCACACAACTCTGTGTTGGCCAGGTCCAGTACCTCCTTCGTGCGCTCACCTGCTCTTGAGAACACCTCGTGATGCTGCTTTCCCTCCAAACAGCCGATGCATAACTAGTCCTCAAAGTTAGAGATAGTGGGTAAGTCACGCACTATCTGCTTCGTTTGAAGAAGCTCGAAGGCGCGCATGCCGATATGGCCATAGCGCACATGCCAGATTTTGCCATATGTTGCCTACACGAATACTACAAGACTCTGCTCGCGCGGGATCTTGGTCACCCCCAACAGGCGGTACATGTCACCTTCCTTCACCTAGGCCAAGTCCTCTCCTGTTTCCTTGTTGAGAATATAGCCATAGTCGTTCTCAAAGACGATTGGCAGTCCTATGTTGGTGAGAGAGGACATAGGAGAAGATTGGATGCAGGATAAGGTACGTACAGCATGCCATGGAACACTCCCACTTTAATGCTATGCCGGATCTCCATGCACATCTCCACAATCCCAATTCCCTTAGCATACACCATGTGATCATCACCCAAAGCAATCAGACAGGGGGGAATAGAGAGCAGCTGAGTAAACCACTCCTTGTGGTTTGTCATGCTCTTGGTACACACGGACTCCTTGTACCACACCAGATTTGCCTTCTCTTTCTTCAACATGTCATAGTTTGCAATAAACAGGCGGTCGCCACATTCATGTTGCCAAAATGGCACACGCCGGTCAGGCTTTGTTGTTGTTGCTACTGTTATTTGTGTTGCTATGACTTTGCTGCTATTCCAATGGAGATTGGTGCTTTTGCTGCTGTTGCTACTACTCTTTCTAGTCCCTCTTGAGCTTGAAGCACTCTTTCTTGTAGTAACTCCAATCTGGCAATTTTGGCACTTGCCCGTCTTCTTGCCTCTCTACTGCTCGAACTGCTGCTACTACTGGTTGCCTGAGTCCATGGCCATGAAAGCTGCTTCACTCCTGCTGCTGCCGCCATTGCCTTTTGCTGCATTACGACGTAGTTCTTCCTGCACCAGGTGTGTGCAGATGAAGTCCAAGTCGAGAGTAGGCTGGCACTCACGTATGGTGTCATACCTGGTTGGGAGTCGCCTTAGCAAGAGGAGGACAAAGCGCGTGTCTTGCACAGGGTTGGCGGCCGCTTTCAACTGCTTCACCAGCTCCTTTGCCCTGTCCAAGTACGCCTCCATCCCTTTCCCAACCTGCATTTTCAATGCCATCTTCTTCTCAAAAAACATGAGGAATGCAGGATCCGTGCTCTCATACTTCTTGCACAATGTGATCCACCCCTCTTTTGTAGTAGCCTTGTCACTCACGTACTGAAGATGCGGGTTGGAGATCGTATTAACAAGCAGCCTCTAGGCCTGCCCGTCCTTCTTCTTCCACTCCTCATATCCCATTGCTGCAGTTGTAGATGAACTTACACTTTTTCGCGGCATCTTCCTTGCCACCACCTTTGTTGCAATGATGCCTTTTGCCTCTAGAGGCGGATTACGCTCCTTGCTGCTCACCACCTCCCACACGCCCCTCTCCTCCAAAAGGAGGCGGGTATGGACCTTCTAAAACGTGAAGTTGGCGCATCCTTCCTGCCTCTCCAAGGGCTGGGCTGGTGTTACCACGCCTGCTGTTGCCATTTTGAGCTTTGGTGATACTCAGCAGGGGTAGCAGCGCTACCCTTGCTTCTGCTGCTGCTTCTGCCTGAAATCTGTCTGACAAAAAACAGAGTCTAGAGGCCAACACACTGCTTCGTATGTTGCTGCTCTTACTCCAGCTCAAACCAATCAGCTTGTGAACAGCTTGTAAAGACCGTTTCTCCCAAACAACGTCTATCCCAAACGAAATATAATGCAAATATCTTTACACCAATGGAAATTTTAGGAAAAATACTTCAATTTGCATACGCTACTTTTTTTTGGAACAGGAGGAGAGAGGGTGCCTTGGAGCACCGAGCATGTGGGACTGGGAAGGCATGACTTGTGCTGAATAATGGTTGTTAAATCACTCAAAATGATGGAATACATATAGAGCTAGAGCTTGGGCAAGTCAGCCCTCTCACAAGCCACACCACTTAGCCATCGAGGCTAAGGCTCACACACTAGAGTCCATAATCTAACACAAGGGAGGAAATCAGCCTAGCAATCAGGCTGACCACTCAGACACGACCTACAGAGCTAGAAAATGCTCTCATGGCACACTCCTGCTGGTCACATAACCCACAATCCCATGGAGAATTGCCATGTGTCCATGGCTAGTACACAAGGATCTCAACTCACCTAAAAAGTAAGGAGAGGTACCTTTTTCCTAGTCAGCACACTCTGACAAGGCAACCCAATAATCTAGGACCTTTTTGGATATTTCTCCGATCAGGTCTTGACCTTGGATCTCTTGCCTTTTTCTTTTCTCAGGCTAAGGCATGGAGCCATCGCCCATGGTCACCCATATATCGGCGATCGATGACCCCGAAAACTTTGAAAATTCATATCTCCCAATCCGACCGTTAGATCGGCCTCAAACGTGGGCCGTACACATTCAGATTGACGATCGGAGCAGCCATCCAGTACTTTCCTGGAACTTGCTCTTGTGGACTTGAAACTCAGCCGGATAGCTCCTTTTCCAACAATGTCCCACTTTGCTGCAGTCAGAATGGGCTGAGTCAACATGCCTTCATGCAGAAATGCTCCTTCTCACGGGTAAGGGTGATACCAAGTCCAGCAGACTCGCCTTGACAGACTCGGGATTCCGAGTCCAGACTCGGACTCGCAAGTCCGAGTCTGTCATTGAGCCTAGACTCGGACTCGCAAGTCTGGTCTTGAGTCCAGGACGTTCTAAAATTGCCCACAAACGCAATAGATGGCATCGCGTTATGAGGCAATCTGACCTAGAACAGGACATAAATGGATGAAGCATGGCAATAGAATGCATGCCTGGAAGAAAGAAAGGGGCAAAAGCTCCAACATTGCTGTGTTGTAGTCCAGGACTCGCGAGTCCAAGTCCCATTGGACTCGCGAGTCCAGGACTTGCGAGTCCAGGACTCGGACTCGCAAGTCCAAGTCCAGGACTGGACTCGGACTCGCAAGTCCGAGTCCAAAGCTAGACTCGGGATTTTGGACTCGGTATCACCCTTACTCACGGGTCATTGGCTTGGTGCAGAAATCAACGACCTGCTTGCTCGTTGGAGTAAACTCCAGCTTTATTGCACCCTCTTGGACCATGTGCCTGATGAAGTGGTATGCGATGTCAATGTGCTTGGTGTGTGCATGGTGCTCACGATTCTTGGCGAGTGCGATTGCGCCCTGGTTCTGGATGCGCACAGGAAGTGGAACTGCTGCACTCCCACTCATCTCTATCATGAGACGCTGAAGCCAAACTACTTCCTTGGCTCCAAAGCTGAGAGAGACGTACTCAGTTTCCATGCTTGATGTGGCCACGACCACCTGCCGCTTGCTACACCAGCTGATGGGCCCACCATTCATGAGGAACACATGTCCGGAGATGGACTTACGGTCCTCAAGGTTTGAAGCCCAATCTGCGTATGTGTAGCCGATGATGCTGTTGTCGTTGCTTTTATAGGTGATGGCGATGTTGATGGTTCCAGCAAGGTAGCGGAAGGTCCCCTTCAATGCCTTCTGGTGCTCAGGTCCGGGGTTCGCCATGTACAGGCTCATAGCACTAGCAGCCTGTGCGAGGTCTGGCAAGGTTGCCACCATCAAGTATATGAGGCTGCCGACGGCGCTTTGGTACTTCTGCCGCTCAGCTGCATTTGCTTCTCCATTGTAACTCACGAGGTACTGTGGTCTCTCCAGCGGCATGTCGATGGGCTTGGCCTCTGCCATGCCGAACCACTGTAAGACATCCTTGATGTAGCGGCTCAGCTGCAGCGAGAGAGAGCGTGATTTACGGTTACGCGTGATCTGGATACCGAGGAAGAATGATGCCTTCCCGAGATCAGAGATCTGGAAGCATTCCTGAAAATCTTCCTTGAACTCTTGCAGTGCGGACATGCTGTTGGAAAGGAGGAGCATGTTATCCACATACAGGATGATGATAAAGACCTCATGCTCATGCTGCCAGCAATAGACGCCGTAGTCACACTCACTGCGCTCGAACGCCATGCACTGCAACGCCGCATCCAACTTTTGGTTCCAAGTTCGCGACGCTTACTTGAGGCCGTACAGCGACTTTTGTAGCTTGCAAACCAGGTGCTCTTGGCCATCCATGACGAACCCCTCTGGCTGCTCCATGTAAATCTCCTCCTCTAGGTCAGCGTTCAGGAATGCCGTCTTGATGTCCATGTGGTGGACCTCAAAGTCCTCTGCTGCTGCGTAGGAAAGGAGTGTACGCACAGAGGCAAAGTTTGCAACAAGAGCAAAGGTTTCCGTGTAGTCGATGCCTTTTTGTTGCGAGTAGTCCTTGGCGACCAGCCTTGCCTTGTACTTTTCCAGGTTGCCATCTGCTCCCCGCTTCTTCTTGAACACCCACTTGCACTTGATCACCTTACATCCAGGTGGACGCTCAGTCAGCTCCCACGTACCGTTTTCAAGCTGCGACTGTATCTCCTGCTGCACAACTTACGCCAAATATGCCGCATCTGGTGACGCCATGACCTCCTTGTACGACGTCGGCTCTGGATTCTGGAGCATTCAGAAATGCCCGCACTCAACAGGCTTATAGCGCACCCTGAGAGGGTACTTCCGACCTGGTGCTGGAGCGTTAGCAGGCTGACGCGGTGCTGCTAGCATGACATCTCCTGCTGATGATGGTACATCTTCTTCCTATGCTTCTGCCGATGAGGCCGTTGTATCTGCTACATCAGATATGGGAGAGTAGACTAGTTCTCGCACTGTCACAGTAGAGGAAGGATCATGAGAGACTCGGTCAAGAAGGATAAATGCTCCCATTGACTTGTCAGCTACTGCTTCTACTGCCTCTTCCCAGACAATGTTGGTTCTGATGGCGTTACTCTCGCTTAAGACGACATCCCTGGAGATGATGACATGGCCTGTATCCCTCGCGTAGAGGCGATACACCTTGCTTGCCATGTTGTAGCCAATCATCAGTATCTGTGCGCTCTTCGTGTCCCACTTTTACCGCTTCTCCCCTGCACGTGCATATGCGTCCAGCTGTTAAACGCGCGAAGATGATCCACGCTCGGCTTCTTGCCTTTCCACGTCTCGTACGGCGTCATTTGCTCCAGGGCCTTGGTTGGACTGCGGTTCTTGATGTACACCGCAGTGGTCACTGCTTCCGCCCAAAAGTCGTAGGTGAGTCAAGCCGCGTGCAGCATGGAGCGCGCCGACTCAATGATGGTGCGGTTTGCGAGTTCTGCTACGCCATTCTATTATGGCAAGTATAGCGCGGTGCGCTGGGCCTTGATGCCTGCTACTGTGATATAGACCTCGAACTCCTTACTTAGGTACTCTCCACCGCGGTCGCTGCGCAGCGCCTTGGTTTTCTTACCAGTCTGGTTCTCCACCATGGCCTTGAACTCCTTGAACCTGTCAAAGCACTGGTCCTTGGAGGAAACGAAGTACACATTAGTGTAACGGCTGAAATCATCAATGAAGGTAAGAAAATACCTAGAGCCTCGAAAGCTCTGGGTCTGCATCGGGCCACACAAGTCTGTGTCGACCAGCTCTGGTACATCCTTCACGCGCTCTCTTGCTCTCGAGAACTCCTCGCGATGCTACTTCCCCTCTAAACAGCCGATGCATAACTGCAATAGTGGCACTTGCTTTTCTTATTGCCTCTCTATTGCTCATACTGTTGCTGCTGCTGGTTGCGTGAGCCCATGGTCATGAAAGTTGCTTACCTGCTACTTCCGCCATTGCGCTTTGCTACATTGCAATGCAGTTCTACGTGCACCAGGTGCGTGCAGATGAAGTCGAGGTCGATGAAGTTGTGGGAAAAAGAAGCCATCTGGCTCTGTTTCAGGTCCACAAGAGCAAGTTCCAGGAAAGTACCAGATGCCTACTCCGATCGTCCATCCGACTTCACCATTGGAAATATGAGGTGGCAAAATGTCTACGGTCCAAGTTTGAGGCCGATCCAACGGTCGGACTGGGAGATATGAATTTTCGTAGTTTCCGGGGTCATCGACCGCCGATATCCGGGTGACCATGGGCGATGGCTCCATACCTTAGCCTGAGAAAAGAAAAAGGCAAGAGGTCCAGGGTCAAGACCTGATG
The DNA here is from genome assembly GCA_023375785.1 of Penium margaritaceum. Taxonomy (NCBI): domain Eukaryota; kingdom Viridiplantae; phylum Streptophyta; class Zygnematophyceae; order Desmidiales; family Peniaceae; genus Penium; species Penium margaritaceum. Next base: position 150,465 of record SZWC01000884.1, on the reverse strand, counting down.
GGATAAATATCCAAAAAGGTCCTTGGTCTTAGGATTGCCTTGTCAGAGTGTGCTGACTAAGATAAAGGTACCTCTCCTTACTTTTTAGGTGAGNGCCGATCCAACGGTCGGACTGGGAGATATGAATTTTCGTAGTTTCCGGGGTCATCGACCGCCGATATCCGGGTGACCATGGGCGATGGCTCCATACCTTAGCCTGAGAAAAGAAAAAGGCAAGAGGTCCAGGGTCAAGACCTGATGGGATAAATATCCAAAAAGGTCCTTGGTCTTAGGATTGCCTTGTCAGAGTGTGCTGACTAAGATAAAGGTACCTCTCCTTACTTTTTAGGTGAGGTGAGATCCTTGTGTGCTAACCATGGACACATGGCAATTGTCCATGGGTTTGTGGTTGATGTGACCACTAGGAGTGTGCCAAGAGAGCATTCTCTAGCCCTCTATGTCGTGTGTGACTGGTCAGCCTGATTGTTAGGCCAATTTCCTCCCTTGTGTGAGATTATGGACTCTTGTGTGTGAGCCTTAGCCTCCATGGCTAAGTGTTGTGGCTTGTGAGAGGGCTGACTTGCCCAATCTCTAGCTCTATATGTTCTCCATCATTTTGAGTGATTCAACAACCATTCTTCAGCACATTTGATGCCCTTCCAGTCCCACATGCTCGCTGATCCAAGGCTCCCTCTCTCCCCCAAGTTCCAACATTTGGTATCAGAGCCAAGTTTTGCCACTTTTAGCCAGCACAGGCCGTCACTTTGAGAGTGACAGGTTGGTATGAAACCTTCACCAGATTTGACAATCAATCACTAGATCTTTAAGTTCAAAAGACAAGCTCTCCAACGAGCCCAAGATCGCAAAGATCCAACAGTCGGATTCAGAGTTATGCTCAAAACGAGATCGGCCAGGGCTACACTCTTCTCTATGAGTGAGACTGTCGCCTTGTGATGACCATAACTCTCTCGTTTCTTTGTTAGATTTAAAAAGTGGCACATGAGAATTGTAGTATTTTTCCTAAGCTTTCCATTGGTGTAAAAATATTTGCATTCCATTGATTTGTTTGGGAGAAACGTTGTTTACAAGCTGGCTGGTCTGAGTTGGAGTAGGAGCAGAAGCATACCCTGTTTTCAAGAGGGCATATCTTTCAAAATCCCCTGTTGATGACTCAATTTATCCAAATCCCAGTCTTCTGGTATCTACAGTCCATTTTCTGTCAGACAGATTTCTGGCAGCAGCAGTAGCAGAAGCAGGGGTAGGGCCGCCATCCAAGGGCAGCGCTGAGCATCACCAAGGCTCAAAATGGCAGCAGCTGGCGTTAAAACAGCAGCCCAGCCTTTGGAGAGGCTGGAGGGACGCGCCAACTTCACTTTTTGGAAGATCCATACTCGCCTCCTTTTGGAGGAGAGGAGCTTGTGGGAGGTGGTGAGTGGCGACGAGCCGGCTCCAGTTCCACAGGCAAAAGGCATCACCGTAGCGCAAGTGGTGGCGGGGAAGACGCCGCAAAAGGGTGCAGCTGATGCGGGTTCTTCTACAGCTGTACCAGCGGCATATGAAGAGTGGAAGAAGAAGGACAGGCAGGCCTACAGGTTGCTTGTCAACACCATCTCCAATCCACATCTTCAGTACGTGAGTAACAAGGCTAGTGCAAAGGAGGGGTGGGACACGTTGTGCAAGAAGTATGAGAGCAAGGATCCTGCATTCCTCATGCTTTTGGAAAAAAAGATAATGGCACTGAAAATGCAAGGTGGTGAAGGGATGGAGGCGTATCTGGATAGGATAAAGGAGCTTGCGAAGCACCTGAGAGGGGCCGAAAACCCTGTGGAAGAGACGCGCTTCATCCTCCTCTTGCTGAGGGGACTCCCAACCAGCTACGACACGATGCGAGAGACGCTGGAGTGCCATCCAACTCTCGACCTCGACTTCATCTGCACACACCTGATGCAGGTGGAATTGCGTCGCAATGCAACAAAACGCAATGGCGGCGGTAGCAGTGAAGCAGCTTTTGTGGCCACGAGCTCACGCAACTAGCAGCATCAGCAGTAGTCTGGACAACAGAAAGTCAGAAACAAAGACAAATGCCACTACTGCCAGAAAGAGGGACACTACAAAAAGGAGTGTTTCAAGCTCAAGAGGAATCAGAAGGAGCAGCAGCAGCAGCAGTCACAGCTGCGTTAGGAGCAGCAGCAGCAGCAGCAACAGCAGCAAAACCAGGCTGGTGTGCGCCACTTTAGCAACATGAATGTGGCCAAGGAGGTGCACAACCGTCTCTTCATGGCAAAGTCTGACATGTCACAGGTGGAGAAGGCGGATCTCGCATGGTACAAGGGCTCAGGATGTACCAAGAGCCTCACACATCACAATGAGTGGTTTACACAGCTGCTGTCCATCCCTCCCCGTCCTAACGCTATTGGTGATGATCGGGTGGTGTATGCTGAGGGGATTGGGATTGTGGAGATGTGGTTGGAGACCCCACGTGGCATTTAAGTGGGAGTGTTCCATGGCGTGCTGTTTGTACCTGATGCTGCATTCAACCTCCTCTTAGTCTCCTCGCTTACAAACACAGGACTACGCGTCGTCTTTGATGATGACTATGGCTACATCCTCAACAAGGATACAGGAGAGGAGTTGGCCAAGTCGGTGAAGGAAGGCAACATGTACCGCCTGCTGGGGGTGACAAAGATCCCGCGTGAGCAGAGTCTTGCAGCAGTGGTGCAAGCAACAGATGGCGAGATCTGGCATGCATGCTATGGCCACATCGGCATGCGCGTCTTGCAGCAGCTTCAAGGAAAGCAGATGGTGGGTGACCTGCCTACCATCTCTTACTTTGAGCAGCAGTTGTCCATCGACTGTTTGGAAGGGAAGCAGTACCGGGAGACGTTCTCTGGAGCAGGGGAGCGTGCAAAGGAGGTGTTGGAGCTGGTCCACACGGACTTGTGCGGACCGATGCAAACCCAGAGCTTTGGAGGATCTAGGTATTTCCTGACCTTCATTGATGATTTAAGCCGTTATACTGTTGTGTACTTCCTTTCTTCCAAGGACCAGTGCTTTGACAAGCTGAAGGAGTTCAAGGCCATGGTGGAAAACCAGACTAGGAAGAAGATCAAGGCGCTGCGCAGCAATGGCGGTGAAGAGTACCTGAACAAGGAGTTCCAGGACTACCTCGCAGCAACAGGCATCAAGGCGCAACATACTTTGCCGCAGCAGAATGATGTAGCAGAACGCGCCAACCGTACCATTCTGGAGTCAGCGCGCTCCATGCTGCACACAGCTCGGCTAACCTACAACTTTTTGACTGAAGCCGTGAGCACTACAGTCTACATCAAGAACCGAAGTCCAACTAAGGCGCTAAAGCAAATGATGCCGTACAAGGCGTGGATTCGCAAGAAACCAAGTGTGGGTCATCTCCGAGCATTTGGCAGCCTGGCGCACATGCACGTGCCCAAGGAGAAGCGGCAGAAGTGGGATTCAAAGAGTGCGCAGATGTTGATGATTGGCTACGATGAGGCAAGCAAGGCCTATCGCCTCTACGAGAGGAATACAGGCTACGTCATCATCTCCAGGGATGTCGTCTTCAACGAGAGCAATTTCATTGGCACTAACATTGTCTGTGAAGAGGTAGTAGAACCAGCAGCTGACGAGACAGTGGGAGCAGAAATCCTCCCTGACCCAGTCTCTCCTGATCCTTCCTCTACTGTGACAGTGGGAGAATCACTCTACTCTCCTATGTCTGATCCAGCAGATACAGCAGCCTCATCGGCAGAAGCTGAGGAGGGAGATATAGCACCACCAGTAGCAGTAGTTGTGCCAGCAGCACCGCGCCAGCCGCCCGCTAACGCTCCAGCACCAGGTCACAGGTACCCTCTTAGGGTGCGTTAAATGTTGGAAAAGGAGCCATCCGGCTCAATTTCAGGTCCACAGGAGCAAGTTCCAGGAAAGTACCAGATGCCTGCTCCGATCGTCGATCCGAATTCTCCATTGGAAAGATCAGGTGGAAAAATATTTACGGTCCAAGTTTGAGGCCGATCCAACAGTCGGATTGGAAGATAGAAATTTTCGTAGTTTCCGGGGTCATCGACCGCCGATATCCAGGTGACCATGGGTGATGGCTCCATGCCTTAGCCTGAGAAAAGAAAAAGGCAAGAGGTCCAGGGTCAAGACCTCATGGGAGAAATATCCAGAAAGGTCCTTGGTCTTAGGATTGCCTTGTCAAAGTGTGCTGACTAGGATAAAGGTACCTCTCCTTACTTTTTATGTGAGGTGAGATCCTTGTGTGCTAGCCATGGACACATGGCGATTCTCCATGGGTTTGTGGGTTATGTCACCACTAGGAGTGTGCCATGAGAGCATTCTCTAGCTCTCTAGGTTGTGTGTGAGTGGTCAGCCTGATTGCTAGGCTGATCTCCTCCCTTGTGTGAGATTATGGACTCTAGTGTGTGAGCCTTAGCCTCCATGGCTAAGTGGTGTGACTTGTGAGAGGGCTGACTTGCCCAAGCTCTAGCTCTATATGTTCTCCATCATTTTGAGTGATTGAACAATCATTCTTCAGCACAAGTGATGCCCTTCCAATCACACATGCTCGCTACTCCAAGGCTCCCTCTCTCCTCCAGGTCCAATATTTGGTATAAGAGCCAAGTTCTGCCACTTTCAGTCAACACAGGCCGTCACTTTGAGAGTGACGGGTTGGTGTGAAACCTTCACCAAATTTGACGAATGACCACTGGATCTTCAAGTTCAAGAGACAAGCCTTCCAATGAGCCCAGGATCGCAAAGATCCAACGGTCGGATTGAGAGTTATTCTCAAAACAAGGTCGGCCAGGGCTACACTCTTCTCTATGAAGAAGATTGTCGCCTTGTGATGACCATAACTCTCTTGTTTCTTTGTCGAATGTAAAACGTGGCACATGCGAATTGTAGTATTTTTCTTAAGCTTTCCATTGGTGCCACAATATTTGCAATCCATTGATTCGTTTGGGAGAAACGCTGTTTACAAGCTGGCTGGTCTGAGTTGGAGTAGGAGCAGAAGCATACCCTGTTTTCAAGAGGGCATATCTTTCAAAATCCCCTGTTGATGACCCTGTTTTATGGGTCGATCTGAAAGGTTTTGAGCTGAATTTTCCA
>SZWC01000884.1:119102-145252 GCA_023375785.1 Penium margaritaceum | reverse complement strand
ATTCGTTTGGGAGAAACGCTGTTTACAAGCTGGCTGGTCTGAGTTGGAGTAGGAGCAGAAGCATACCCTGTTTTCAAGAGGGCATATCTTTCAAAATCCCCTGTTGATGACCCTGTTTTATGGGTCGATCTGAAAGGTTTTAAGCTGAATTTTCCAGTGGTGGGCTCCGTTTTTCAAAATTCCCAGTGTGCTGGCATCTACAGTCCATTTTCTTTCAGACAGATTTCTGGCAAAAGCAGTAGCAGAAGCAGGGGTAGTGCCGCCATCCAAGGGCAGCGCTGAGCATCACCAAGGCTGAAAATGGCAGCAGCTGGCGTTGTGACAGCAGCCCAGCCTTTGGAGAGGCTGGAGGGACGTGTCAAGTTCACGTTTTGGAAGATCCGTACCCACCTCTTCTTGGAGGAGAGGGGCTTGTGGGAGGTGGTGAGCGGCGACGAGCCGGCTCCAGTTCCACAGGCAAAAGGCATCACCGCAGCGCAGGTGGTGGCGGGGAACGCGCCGCAAAAGGGTGCAGCTGATGCGGGTTCTTCTACAGTTGTACCAGCAACGTATGAGGAGTGGAAGAAGAAGGACAGGCAGGCCTACAGGTTGCTTGTCAACACCATTTCCAACCCGCATCTTCAGTACATGAGTGACAAGGCTACTGTAAAGAGGGGTAGGACACGTTGTGCAAGAAGTATGAGAGCAAGGATCCTGCATTCCTCATGCTTTTGGAGGAAAAGATGATGGCGTTGAAAATGCAGGGTGGTGAACGGATGGAGGCGTATCTGGACAGGGTAATGGAGCTAGCAAAGCAGTTGAGAGTGGCCGGCAACCCTGTGGAAGAGGCGCGTTTCATCCTCCTCTTGCTGAGGGAACTCCCAACCAGCTACGACACGGTGCGAGAGACGTTGGAGTGCCAGCTGACTCTCGACCTCGACTTCATCTGCACGCACTTGGTGCAGGTGGAACTGCATCGTAATGTAGCAAAGCGCAATGGCGGCAGCAGCGGCAGTGAAGCAGCTTTCATGGCCATGGGCTCACGTAACCAGCAGCAGCAGCAGTCCGGGTAGCAGAGAGGCAAGAAGAAGGGCAAGTGCCACTGTTGCCAGAAAGAGGGGCACTATAAGAAAAAGTGCTTCAAGTTCAAGAGGGACTAGAAGGAACAGCAGCAGCAGCAGCAAAAGCAGCAATCTCCACAGCAACAGTAGTAACAGTCACAGCAACACCAGCAGCAGCAGACGCAGACTGGCATGCGCCATTTTGGCAACATGAACGTCGCCAAGGATGTGCGCGACCGCCTGTTCATGGCAAAGTCTGACATGTCGCAGAAGGAAAAGGCGAATCTGGCGTGGTACAAGGACTCGGGTTGTACCAAGAGCATGACGCACCACAAAGAGTGGTTCACGCAGCTGCTCTCCAATCCCCCCCGTCCGATTGCTTTGGGTGATGATTGGGTGGTGTATGCTAAGGGGATTGGGATTGTGGAGATGTGGTTGGAGACCCCGCGTGGCATTGAAGTGGGAGTGTTCCATGGCGTGCTGTATGTTCCTGATGCTGCGTTCAACCTTCTCTCAGTGTCCTCTCTCACCAATACAGGACTGCGCGTCATTTTTTACGATGATTATGGCTACATCCTCGACAAGGAAGCAGGAGAGGAGTTGGCCAAGTCGGCGAAGGAGGGCGACATGTACCGCCTGCTGCGGGCGACCAACATCCCGCGTGAGCAGAGTCTTGCAGCAGTGGTGCAGGCCACAGATGGCGATATCTGGCATGCGCGCTACGGCATTATCGGCATGCGCACCTTGCAGCAGCTTCAAACAAAGCAGATGGTGCGTGACCTGCCTACCATCGCTAACTTTGAACAGCACTTATGCATCGGCTGTTTGGAGGGGAAGCAACACTGCGAGGCGTTCTTTAGAGCAGGGGAGAGTGTGAAAGAGGTGTTGGATCTGGTCCACACGGACTTGTGCGGACCGATGCAGACCCAGAGCTTTGGAGGCTCTAGGTATTTTCTCACCTTTATTGATGATTTCAGCCATTACACTATTGTGTACTTCCTTTCCTCCAAGGACCAGTGTTTTGACAGGTTCAAGGAGTTCAAGGCCATGGTGGAGAACCAGACTGGCAAGAAGATCAAGGCGCTACGCAGCGATCGCTGTGGAGAATACCGAAGCATGGAGTTCCAGGACTACCTCGCAGCAGCTCGCATCAAGGCGCAGCGTACCGCGCCGTACTCGGCGCAGCAGAACAGGGTAGCAGAACGCGCCAACCGTACCATTGTGGAGTCGGCGCGCTCCATGCTGCACGCGGCCCGGCTGACCTACGACTTCTGGGCTGAAACCATGAGCACTGCGGTCTACATCAAGAACCGTAGTCCAATGAAGGCCCTTGAGGAGATGATGCCGTACGAGGTGTGGTTTGGCAAGAAGCCAAGCGTGGGTCATCTTTGCGCGTTTGGCAGCTTGGCGCACATGCACGTGCCAAAGGAGAAGCGACAAAAGTGGGACGCGAAGAGCGCGCAGATGCTGATGATTGGCTACGACGTGGCAAGCAAGGCGTACCGCCTCTACGAGAGGGATATAGGCCACGTCATCATCTCTAGGGATGTTGTCTTCAACGAGAGCAACGTCATCGGCACCAACATTGTGTGTGAGGAGACAGTAGAACCAGCAGCTGACGAGACTATGGGAGCAGAAATCCTTCCTGACCCAGTCTCTCCCGATCCTTCCTCTACTGTGACAGTGGGAGAATCACTCTACTCTCCCATGTCTGATGTAGCAGATACAAAAGCCTCATCGGCAGAAACAGAGGAGGAAGATGGAGCAGTACCAGCAGAAGCAGTTGTGCCAGCAGCACCGCGTCAGCCGCCTGCTAACGCTCCAGCACCAGGTCGGAGGAACCCTCTCAAGGTGCGCTACAAGCCTGGTGAGCGCGGGCATTTCTAGATGCTCCAAAAACCAGACCACATGAACGTCACAGTTGCAGCAGACTCTGATGAGCCCACGTCGTACAAGGAAGCCATGGCGTCACCAGATGCGGCAGATTGGGCGCAAGCTGTGCAGAAGGAAATACACTCGCAGCTGGACAACGGCACGTGGGAGTTGACTGAGCATCCACCTGGACGTAAGGTGATCAAGTGCAAGTGGGTCTTCAAGAAGAAGCGGGGAGCAGATGGTAACCTGGAAAAGTAGAAGGCAAGGCTGGTCCCCAAGGGCTATTCGCAACAGGAGGGCATCAACTACACGGGAACTTTTGCCCCTGTTGCAAAGTTTGCCTCTGTGCGCACGCTCCTCTCTTATGCAGCAGCTCAGGTCTTCGAGGTTCACCACATGGATGTCAAGACTGCATTCTTGAATGGTGACTTGGAGGAGGAGATTTACATGGAGCAGCCGTACGGTCCAAGTTTGAGGCCGATCAAATGGTCGGATCGGAAGATATGAATTTTCGTAGTTTCCGGGGTCATCGACCGCCGATATCCGGGTGACCATGGACGATGGCTCCATGCCTTAGCCTGAGAAAAGAAAAAGGCAAGAGGTCCAGGGTGAAGACCTGATGGGAGAAATTTCCAAAAAGGTCCTTGGTCTTAGGATTGCCCTGTCAAAGTGTGATTACTAGGATAAAGGTACCTCTCCTTACTTTTTAGGTGAGGTGAGATCCTTGTGTGCTAGCCATGGACACATGGCGATTCTCCATGGGTTTGTGGGTTATGTGACCACTATGAGTGTGCCATGAGAGCATTCTCTAGCTCTCTAGGTTGTGTCTGAGTGGTCACCCTGATTGCTAGGCTGGTTTCCTCCCTTGTATGAGATTATGGACTCTAGTGTNGTGATTACTAGGATAAAGGTACCTCTCCTTACTTTTTAGGTGAGGTGAGATCCTTGTGTGCTAGCCATGGACACATGGCGATTCTCCATGGGTTTGTGGGTTATGTGACCACTATGAGTGTGCCATGAGAGCATTCTCTAGCTCTCTAGGTTGTGTCTGAGTGGTCACCCTGATTGCTAGGCTGGTTTCCTCCCTTGTATGAGATTATGGACTCTAGTGTGTGAGCGTTAGCCTCCATGGCTAAGTGGTGTGGCTTGTCAAAGGGCTGACTTGCCCAAGCTCTAGCTCTATATGTACTCCATCATTTTGAGTGATTGAACAAACATTCTTCAGCACAAGTGATGCCCTTCCAATCACACATGCTCGGTGCTCCAATGCTCCGTCTCTCCTCCAGATCCAACATTAAAAGCCTGGTGAGCGCGGCCATTTCTGGATGCTGCAAAAACCAGAACAGATGAACGTCGTAGTTGCAACAGATTCAGATGAGCCAACGTTATACAAGGAGGCCATGGCTGCACCGGATGCAGCAAATTGGGCGCAAGCTGTGCAACAGGAGATACAGTCGCAGATGGACAATGGCACGTGGGAGCTGACTGAGCGTCCACCTGGACGTAAGGTGATCAAGTGCAAGTGGGTGTTCAAGAAGAAGCGGGGAGCAGATGGTAACCTAGAAGAGTACAATGCGAGGCTGGTGGCCAAGGGCTACTTGCAGCAGGAGGGCATTAACTACACAGAAACTTTTGCTCCAGTTGGAAAGTTTGCCTCTATGCGCACGCTCCTATCTTATGCAGCAGCTGAGGACATTGAGCTTTACCACATGGATGTCAAGTCGGCATTCTTGAATGGTGACTTGGAGGAGGAGATCTTAATGGAGTAGCCGGAGGGGTTCGACATGGATGGCCAGGAGCACCTGGTTTGCAAGCTGCAGAAGTTGTTGTACGGCCTCAAGCAAGCGTCGTGTGCTTGGAACCAGAAGTTGGATGCGGCGTTGCAGTGCATGGGGTTTAAGCGCAGCGAGTGTGACTACAGCGTGTATCAGTGGTAGCATGAGCATGAGATCCTCGTCATCATTGTCTATGTGGATGACATGCTCCTCCTTTCCAACAGCATGTCTGCACTGCAGGAGTTCAAGGAGGCCATGCAGGAGCACTTCCAGATGTCTGATCTCGGGGAGGCGTCATACTTCCTCGGCATCCAGATCAGGCGTGACCACAAATCACGCTCTTTCTCACTACAGTAGAGTTGCTACATCAAGGACGTCCTGCAGCGGTTCTACATNGTGGTAGCATGAGCATGAGATCCTCGTCATCATTGTCTATGTGGATGACATGCTCCTCCTTTCCAACAGCATGTCTGCACTGCAGGAGTTCAAGGAGGCCATGCAGGAGCACTTCCAGATGTCTGATCTCGGGGAGGCGTCATACTTCCTCGGCATCCAGATCAGGCGTGACCACAAATCACGCTCTTTCTCACTACAGTAGAGTTGCTACATCAAGGACGTCCTGCAGCGGTTCTACATGGCAGAGGTCAAACCCATCAGCACACCGCTAGAGACACAGCAGTACCTCATGAGCTTCAGTGAAGAGGTAGATGCAGCTGAGTGGCAGAAGTACCAGAGCGCTGTCGGCAATCTCATGTAGCTGATGGTGGCATCCAGGCCGGACTTTGCACAGGCTGTGAGCGTTGTGAGCGCTATGAACCAGCACATGACTAATCCCGGACCGGAGTACCAGTAGGCAGTGAAGCGGATCTTCTGCTACCTTGCTGGAACCATTTACGTTGGCATCATCTACAACGGCAACGACAACAGCATCCTCGACTACACAGATGCAGATTGGGCTTCAAATCCTGAGACCTGCAAGTCCATCTTTGGACATGTGTTTCTCATGAATGCAGGTGCCATCACCTGGTAAAGCAAGCGGCAGGTGGTCGCGGCCACCTCGAGCACAGAAGCTGAGTACGTCTCTATCTGCTTTGGAGCCAAAGAAGCAACTTGGCTCCAGCATCTCATGGCAGAGATGAGTGGGAGTGTAGCAGTCCCAGTTCCTGTGCGCGTCGACAACCAGAGCGCAATCGCACTCGCCAAGAATCCTGAGCACCATGCACGCACTAAGCACATTGACATCGCATATCACTTCATCAGGCACATGGTCCACGAGGATGCTATTAAGCTGGACTTTACTCCAACCAGCAGGCAGGTTGCTGATTTTTGCACTAAGCCAGTGACGGATGAGAAACAACAGTTCTGCATGAAGGCATGTAGACTCGGCCCACTATGACTGCAGCAAAGTGGGAGATTGTTGGGAAAGGAGCCATCCGACTCAGCTTCAGGTCCACTGGAGTAAGTTCCAGGAAAGTACCAGATGCTTGCTTCGATTGCTGATTTGAATTCACCATTCGTAAGATCAGGTGGCAAAATGTCTACGGTCCAAGTTTTGAGGCCGATCCAATGGTCGGATTGGGAGATATGAATTTTTTAAGATTCGGGGGTCATGGACCGCCGATGTCTGGGTGGCCATGGGTGATGGCTCCCTGCCTTAGCCTGAGAAAAGAAAAAGGCAATAGGTCCATGATCAAGACCTGATGGGAGAAATATCCAAAAGGTACTTGGTCTGAGGATTGCCTTGTGAGAGTGTGCTGACTAGGATAAAGGTACCTCTCCTTACTTTTTAGGTGAGATGAGATCATTGTGTGCTAGCCATGGACACATGGCGATTCTCCAAGGGTTTGTGGGTGATGTGACCACTAGGAGTGCGCCATGAGAGCATTCTCCGGCTCTCTACGTTGAGTGTGACTAGTCAGCCTGATTGCTAGGCTGATTTTCCCCCTTGTGCAAGATGAAGGACTCTAGTGTGTGAGCCTTAGCCTCCATGGCTAAGTGGTGTGGCTTGTGAGAGGGCTGACTTTCCCAAGCTCTAGCTCTATATGTACTCCATCATTTTGAGTGATTAAGCAATCATTCTTCAGCACAAGTGATGCCCCTCCAGTCCCACATGCTCGCTGCTCCAAGGCTCCCTCTCTCCTCCGGTTCCAACATCGTGTGCTTGTCCAAATATCAGCTATGGACATGGAGCATATCAGGTCCACAACCTCTTGTCTTTTTCTTTTCTTAGGCTAAGGCATGAAGCCGTTACCCATTATCGTCCCGACATCGGAAGTCCGTGACCTTGGAAACGTCAATAATTCATATCTCCCTATCCGATCGTTAGATTGGCCTGAAACTTGGACCGTAGACATATTGCCACGTTATCTTGTTATATCCTGGAACTTGGTCATGTGTACTTGAAATTGAGCTGGAAGGCTCTTTTGCCAAAAATCTCGTAATTTGCTGTACTCAGACTAGGATGCTTTTTATGCCATCATGCAAAACTGCTACTTCTCACGGGACACTGGCTTGGTATAAAAATCAGCGACCTACTTGCTTGTTGGAGTAAACTCTAGCTTGATAGTACCCTCGCGTACCATGTGTTTGATGGAGAAATAGGCGATGTCATTGTGTTTGGTACGAGTATGATACTTCGGGTTGTTGGGGAATGTGATTGCGCTCTCAAAGTTGACGTGCATGGGAAATGGAACTCCTTTAGTCCAACGCATCTTCGACATTAAACACTGAAGCCAAACTACCCATTGGCTCCAAAACTGAGAGGGATATTTGTTGCTTTTGTGCTTGAGGTGGCCAAAACCACTTGCCGCTAGCTGCACCAGCTCATGGCCTCGCCATTCATGAGGAACACATTTCCACAGGTGGAATTCCGGTCCTAAGGGCTTGAAAGCCAATTTGTGTCTGTGTAGCCGATGATGCGGTTGTTGTTGTCGTTGTAGGTGATGCCAATGTTAATGGTTCTTGCAAGGTAGCGGAAGATGCATTTCACTCCTTTTTGGTACTGAGGTCCAAGATTAGCCATGTACTAGCTCACAGCCCTTACAGCCTGTGCGAGATCTGGCCTGGTTGCTACCATCAAGTACATGAGACTACTGACGGCAGTCTGGTTTTTCTACATCTTAGCTACATCTGATTCTCCATCGAAACTCTCGAGGTACTACTACGTCTTGAACGGCGTACCGATGGGTTTGGTCCCTGATATACCAAACAGTTGCAAGACATCCTTGACATAAACCTCCATTGCAATGAAAGAGAGTATGATTTACGATTACGCATGATCTAGATGCCAACAAGGTATGGCGCTTCCCTGAGAACACATCTCTGGAAGTCGTCCCTGCATAACCTCCTTTACCTCCTACCGTGCACACATACTGTTGGAAAGGAGGAACATGTCATCAACAGAGACAATGATGATGAAAACCTCATGACCATGCTGCTAACGATAGATACTACAATCACACTCGTGACGCTCAAAACCGATACTGTGCAATGGCGCATCCAACTTCTGCTTCGAAGTACACGATACTTGTTTGACACCATACAATGACACTGTAGCTTACAAACCAGGTTGTCCTTGCCATCCATGACGAACCCCCCCGGCTTCTCCATGTATATTTCCTCCTCCAAGTCACCATTCAAGAATGTTGTCTTGACATCCATGTCGTCAACCTCGAAGTCCTCAGCTGCTCCATAAGAGAGGAGCGTACGTACAGATGTAAACTTTGCAACAAGGGAAAATGTCTCTATGTAGTCCATGTCAACCTGCCTGAGGAGACGGACTAGAAAACAGGTTCCGACACCATGGTTTATCCTGACCGCTCTTGGTATTGCAACCAATAGATGATATCACCCTCAAAGCCAAGATTCCACACTAAGCAGTTCATAAGAGTCACTTGCTTGCACTATGCCCTTAGCACGTGGTCACTTTTGCGCAAGGAGTTCTCCTGTGGCTTAGATCAACCAATGCTTCTTTTGTGTCTGCCTCTCGTGGACTACTCTGTGAGGAGTCTCAACAGTAAGAATTATACTCAATGACAGGCAACTGACATGTTCTTATAGTCCTACAGCCAGCCTCTAGCCTAGGCGCGCACTGGCTCCTTGGATGAGCCACTTTGGAGGCAATCTGGATTGTGTCATCCCCCCCTACCTACATGGGGCTCCCTCTGACCGCCAAGTGGCGCCAGCCACCAGGTTGGACCTTAGAATGTTCTAAGTTGTCCCTTAGAAACTTCCTCTCCCCCTTTTGGTCACAAAGAAGATTAGTCACCGAGCTGAGATATGACCTAGTGACCTCTCACTCCAGAGACTAACTCTGGAACGTCTAAGCTACAAGGAGTTGTCCTAGATAGTGTTTGCGGGCTATACTATCCAGACTAGACCAAGGGGACGTGCTCCAAAGGAAAAGTGCATGCCTTGTCTATCTACACCAGACTTAAGGGACTTACTCCAAGGAAGCACTGCATGCCTAGTCCGTCTTGTGCCTCTCCAAACATCAGCCATGGACAAGGAGTAGATCAGGTCAATAAACTCTCCCTTATACCTCTGAGATTTCTCCTCTCTCGAGCAGTTTTGGCCTTAGTCTTTGTCGGCGGCGTTGACCATACGGATGCCTTGAGTACCTACAGAGTAAAACTCGCTGTAGAGCGTTTTTATCATGGAATCTGCGAGCATCTTCATGCTCTACACGTATTCTAGGTCCACGATCTCCTTTGCAACCAGGTCGCGTGAGTAGTGGTGTTGGAAAAGGAGCCATCTGGCTCAGTTTCAGGTCCACAGGAGAAAGTTCCAGGAAAGTACTAGATGCCTACTCCAATCGTCAATCCGACTTCTTCATTGGAAAGATCAGGTGGCAAAATGTCTACGGTCCAAGTTTGAGATCGATCCAACAGTCGGATTAGGAGATACTCTTTTTTTTACGTTTTCGGGGTCATCGACCGCCGATATCCGGGTGATCATGGGCGATGGCTCCATGCCTTAACCTGAGAAAAGAAAAAGGCAAGACGTCCAGGGTCAAGACCTGATGGGAGAAATATCCAAAAACGTCCTTGGTCTTATGATTGCCTTGTCAGAATGTGCTGACTAGGATAAAGGTACCTTTCCTTACTTTTTAGGTGAGGTGAGATCCTTGTGTGCTAGCCATGGACACATGGCGATTCTCCATGGGTTTGTGGGTTATGTGACCACTAGGAGTGTGCCATGAGAGAATTTTCTAGCTCTCTAGGTCATGTGTGAGTGGTCAGCCTGATTGCTAAGCTGATTTCCTCCCTTGTGTGAGATTATGGACTCTAGTGTGCGAGTCTTAGCCTCCATGGCTAAGTGGTGTGGCTTGTGATAGGGCTGACTTGCCCAAGCTCTACTTCTATATGTACTCCATCATTTTGAGTGATTCAACAACCATTCTTCAGCACAGGTGATCTCCTTCCAATCACACATGCTCGCTGCTCCAAGGCTCCCTCTCTCCTCCAGATCCAACAAGTGGTACTTGATGTCGATGTGCTTGGTCTGCCCGAAGATGACATTATTCTATGCCATTTTCATGGCGCTCTTGTTGTCGATGCAGACCTGTATTGCCTCTGTTTATGGTACTTTCATCTCGAAAAGCAAACTGCATAGCCACTGTATGTCCTTGCATGTTTATGACATAGCAATATACTTTGCCTCACTAGTGGAGAGGGAGACACAGTCTTGTTTTCTGCTCGTTTAAAAGACTGTACCACCATTCAATAAGCACACAAACCCCGAGATGGACTTTCTGCCATCGATTCTTCCTCCCTAGTCGACATCTGTGTAGCACACCTGCCACAGCGGGTCAGATCTTTTTTCGCCTCCAAACTGCAGTCCCATGTGTTGGGTCTTCTGTAGATAGCGCATGATGCGCTCGACTTCTTGCCAGTGTTGTGGCCTTAGACTGGCCACAAACCTGCTCACTTGTCCTACAGCATAGCAAATGTAAGGGCGTGTTCCTACCATGGCATACATGAGGCTGCCAACAACAGACTGGTAGGGAATATTCTCCATCTCATGCCGTTTTGTTTTTGTGCTAGGACTCATGAACGAGAAGAGCTTGATGGGTGTTGTCATGGATATGCTGATGGACTTTCTGTCCTCCATGTTGTAGCGTTTGAGGACCTCCATGGTGTACTTGGTCTGGTTCAGCTCGATGGAACGTGCTGCTCAATTGCGGTTGGACTATCTCGAGATAGAGCTCGAGGGGACCCATGTCTTTCATGTTGAACCTGTTGCTAAGATCTGTCTTAAGCTTGTTCAATAGCTCGACCGATGACGAGCAAATGATCAGGTCATCCACGTACAGTGCAACCAACATCAAGCCGTACTCATCCTCCGGCACATAGACAGTAGGTTCATTATGGTAGTACAATGAAAGTGAGCCCGGGTATGAAGCCGTCCATCTCCTTGTACCACATCCTTGGGGCTTGTTTAAGCCCATAGAGTGCTTTGACCAGTTTGTAAACCTTGCCATCTGGAGCTTTCACTCCCTCAAGCAGTTTCATCAACATTTCTTTGTCTAGCTTCCCATTGAGGAAAGCTGTCTTGACATCCAACTGGTGGACCTCCAGATCTTTTGCATCAGCAATATCCAACATGGATCTCATGGAGGCAAAGGTGACAACAGGCGCAAAGGTCTCTTCCTACTCTTAGCCTGCACGCAGGGAAAACCCCTTTCCCACTACTCTTGTCTTGTACTATTTGATAGTACCATCCTGCTTGGATTTTTTCTGGAGTGCCCACTTTGACCCTACCACGTACGCGTTTGGGGACTTGTCCACAAGAACCCATGTTCCGTTCTCTTCTATGGATGCAAGTTTGCTATCCACCGCCTTCTTGACTTGGCTGCATCTGAAATGTTCATGACCTCTGTTACGGTTACAAGCTCTCCCTGAGCCAGGCATGACCAGCTAAGTCCCGTCCATTCCGCACTCTCAGCATCGTACTTGGATGGAGGTTTCTTCAAGCGTGTACTACGGCGGAGCGTTACCGGTGGTACTTCAAGGCTTAGTTGCTCTTGTTGCTCCTACGCTGCCTGTGATTTGCTGTTAAAGGAAGAGCCACCGGCTTCTGAGTTTGACTAAGAGGCCTCGGTTGACTCAGACTTAGTGTCAGAGTCCGTCATCCTGTCAGCCTGCTCAGCCACTCTCCTTGCAGCACCACCTTCACTAGCACCATCTGCCAATTTTGTAGTGCTTGATCACTTGACTCAAGTAACACAACCCACTCTCCTGATTTGGGAGCATGGACAGGGTCCTGCGACTCTCCCTTCCGAGCGTCCTTCCATCAAACTCCACATCTTGGCTCGTGATGAGCTTTCCAGCCGCTTGGTCCCACAGCTTGTACGCCTTGTGTGAAGTATTGTATCTGACCATTACACACTTACGAGCGCGTGCATCTAGCTTGTCACTTCCTTGTCCTGCTTGGACCTTTGCCTAGGCAGTATAGCTAAAGATCCTCAAGTATTTGGCATTTGGTTTCTTCCCTGACCAAGCCTTCTGAGGGGTCCTAAGCTGCTTCTCTTGTTTCTTATTACCATGCCTTCCAAGCGCGGTTGCCGGAGTGAGATTTACAAAGTAGCAAACAGTTCTTGCAGCTTCAGCCCAGAATCAAGATGGGACTTTGCCATCGGAGAGCATACTTCGTGTGATGCCAAGGATAGTCTAATCTGGTCCATCCGCTCGGCAACAACATTAAACTGGGGAATGTAAGGCATGGTGGTCTTGTAGTTGATGCCGTTTCGATTCAACCAGCCTTTGCACACCTCGTACTGACCACCGTTGTCCATGCGCAGTGCCTTGACCTTCTTGTTTGTTTGCCGCTCTACCATCGCGACAAACTCTTGCAGCTTCTCCTTGACCTTTCCCGTTGCATTGAGGAAGTCGATCCACGTCTTGCAATTGTGGTCATGGATGAAGGTCAAGAAATACTTGCTGCCGCCGTTCGAAGGAATGCGGAATGGTCCACACACATCAGAAAGAATCAGGTCCAAGATTGTTGCCGCACGTTGCTCATTATGCTTTAAGGGCTTTGATTTTGCCTTGTCTTGGAGGCATGGGTGACACAACTTCTTGCACTTTCCCTTATCCTTGGCCTTGCATCCCTCCATCCCATGAACCACTTCGTGCTACTGCATAGCTTGCAGTTACTTTCGGCCAAATGGCAAAACAGCCTATGCCACCGCTCACCATGAGTGTCAGTGGAGTTGGCCGCCATGGTAACGGCTTATGCTGCAATATCAAGATTTGCAGACTTGGGGTCTTCGACCACCGCATATCCCTCATTTGTACTCTCAAGGGGTTTTGTCTAGAGCACATAGAGCCCATGAACTCTTGAAACGTGTGCAACAAGACTCTCCTTAGGATAGGAGATCTTGATGTCCTTGTTCTTGACAATCACGGCCTCCTCCTCCGTGAAGAGGACCGTCATGTCGTGGTGCGTGATTTTGGACATTAACAAAAACTTTGCCGCAAAAGGCGGCATGTAGACGACATTCTCTAGCTTCAAGTCTTTTTCAGCACCGTTAGTCTTGATGCTCATCAACTTATCTCCCTCGCCTTGCGCATGGACAAGGCTCTCGTTGGCACACCTAAAGCGACTTTCAGTATCCCCAATGGAGATGAACCCATCCTTTTGCTTTGAAGAGTAGAAGTTTGTGCTAGAATTGAGCTCGTAGGCTCCACGCTTGAGTAGTACCGCTCCCTTGGTTGCCGGCAAGCTCTCAGGCAACATGTTCATCAATTCCTTCCTATCCTTTCCTTTGCCCTCATATCTACTACCATGATCTCTGTCTTCCTTCTTGGGAGCCCTGCACTCTCATGCCCAATGCCCAGGCTTGCCCTAGTTATGGTACGTTCCAGGACGCTTTGAACTCTTTCCACCGGCACCATTACATTTTCCTCCACTGCCAACGCTTCCACTATAGCTTTGACCAGAAGAGGAATTGTTGCCACGACCACAGTACTATGCAGCATAGGCTAAAATGTTAGCCTCATATCACTACGATGCATGACCTCGTTGCCCACGTACTCGGACACTACCTCATACGTCAAATCCTCCTCATTCCAATCGCCAAAGGCAGTGATTAGAGGACCCCAGCTTTCAGGTAGCGCCATGAGGAGGATCATGGCCTGCATGTTGGTGTTGATTTCCTAGTTCATTTGGGTCATTTGCTGCACCAAATTATCTCCCTCGCTCATCCTCATCCTAATGTTTACTCCTCCAAGGCTCCCTCTCCCCTCGAGTTCCAAAACTAGGTATCAGAACCTAGTTGTGCCATTTTCACCCAGCACAGGCCGTCACTTTGAGAGTGACGGATTAGGGCAGAACCTTCACCAAATTTGACAATCATGTTCTGGATCGTCAAGTTCAAGAGACAAGCTTTTCAACGAGCACTTCATCGCAAGGATTTAACAATCAGATTGAGAGTTATGCGCAAAAGGAGGGCTATACTCTTCTCGATAAGGAAGACTGTCGCCTTGTGATGACCATAACTCTCTTGTTTCTTTGTCAAATTTTAAAAGTGGCACATGCTAATTGTAGTATTTTCATTGGCTTTTCATTGTTGCAAACATATTTGCATTCCATTGATTCGTTTGGGAGATACGCTGTTTACAAGCTGGTAGGTCTGAGTTAGAGTAGGAAAAGAAGCATACCATGTTTTCAAGAGGGCATATCTTTCAAAATCCCCTGTTGATGACCCTGTTTTATGGGTTGATCCAAAAGTTTTTGAGATGAATTTTCAAGTGGTTGGCTGAGCTTTTCAAAATTCAAAGTCTGCTGGCATCTATTGTCCATTTTCTGTTAGACAGATTACTAGGAGAAGCAGCAGCAGAACCAGGGGTAGCGCCACAACCCAAGGGCAACGTTGAGCATCACCAAGGCTCAAAATAGCAGCAGTAGGCATAATGACATCAACCCAGCCTTAGGAGAGGCTGGAAGGATGCGCCAATTTCACGTTTTGGAATATCAGTACCCGCCTTCTTTTGGAGGACATGGGCTTGTGGGAGGTGGTGAGCCGCAACGATCACTCCATTTCCACAGGGAAAAGGCATCACCGCAGCACAAGTGGTGGCTAGGAAGACGCTACAAAAGGGTGGACACTTTGTGCAAGAGGGGTGGGACACTTTGTGCAAGAAGAATGAGAGGAAGGATCTTTCATTCCTCATGCTTTGGAGCAAATAATGATGGCGTTAAAAATGTAGGGTCAAGAAGGGATGGAGGCATACTTGGACAGGGCAAAGAAGCTTGCGAAGTAGCCAAAAGCAGCCGATAATCCTATGGAACACACGCACTTGGTCTTCCTCTTGCTGAGAGGACTCCCAACGAGCTATGACAGGGTGCGAGAGATGTTGAAGTGCCAGCCGAATCTAGACCTGGACTTCATTTGTACATACCTGGTGTAGGTAGAATTACGTCGCAATGCAGCAAAGCACAATGGCGTTAGCAGCAGCAGTGAAGCAGCTTTCATGGCCATGGGCTCACGCAACTTGCAAGAGCAGCAATCCGCGCAGCAGAGAGGTAAGAAGGAGAGCAAGTGCCACTATTTCCACAAAGATGGAAACTACAAGAAAGAGTGCTTCAAGTTCAGAAGGGACCAGAAGGAGAAGTAGCAATAGTAGCAAAAGCAGCATTCTTCACAGCAATTGCAGCAACAGTCATAAGAATGTCACAACCAACAACAACAGCAGGATTAGACCGATGTGTGCCATTTTGGCAACATGAACGTGGCCAAGGAGGTGTGCGACCGCTTCTTCATGGCGAAGTCTCACATGTTGCAGAAGGAGAAGGCGGATCTGGCGTGGTACAAGGACTCAAGGTATACCAAGAGTCTGATGTAACACAAGGAGTGCTTTATGTAGCTACTCTCCATTCCTCCCCGACTGATTGCTCTCGGTGATGATCGGGTGGTGTATACAGAGGGGATTGGGATTGTGGAGATGTGGTTAGAATTCCCCGTGGTATTGAAGTGGGAGTGTTCCATGACGTGTTGTATGTTCCTGATGTTACATTCAACCTTGTTTCAGTCTCCTCTCTCATCAAGACAGTTCTCCTTGATGATGACTTTGGCTATATCCTCGACAAGGAAAGGGGAGAGGAGTTACACACGTACGTGAAGGAAGGCGACATGTACCGCCTGTTAGGGGCGACCAAGATCGTGCACGAGCAGTATCTTGCAGCAGTGGGACAGGCCATTGATGGCAAAATATGGCATGTGTGCTACGGCCACGTCACCATGTGTACCTTGCAGCAACTTCAAGCGAAACACATGGTGCATGACATACCTATTAGGAGAGGAGCCATCAAGCTCAGTTTCACGTCTACAAGAGCAAGTTCTTGGAAACTACCAGATGCTTGCTCCGATTATCCATCTTTCTTCATCATTGGACAGATGAGGTTGCAACATCTCTACGGTCCAAGTTTGTGGCCCATCCAAAGGTCGGATTAAGAGATGAATTTTTGAAGTTTTTGGGGTCATTGACCGCTGATATCTGGTTGACCGTGGGAGATGGCTCCATGTCCTAGCTTGAGAAAAGAAGAATGCAAGAAATCCAGGGTCACAACCTCATGGGAGAAATATCCAAAAGGTCCTAGATTCTGGGGTTACCTTATCAGGGTGTGCTGACTAGGAGAAAGGTACCTCCTTACATTTTAGGTAACGTGAGATCCTTGTGTGCTAGTCATGGACAATTGGTGATTCTCCATCAGATTATGGGTTATGTGACCACTAGGTGTATTCCATGAGAGAATTTCCTAGCTCTCTAGGTCGTGTGTGAGTGGTCAGCCTAATTACTAAGCTGATTTCCTCTCTTGTGTAAGATTACGGACTCTAGTGTGTGATCCTTAGCCTCCATGGCTAAGTGGTGTGGCTTCTGAGACGACTGACTTGTCCAAGCTCTAGCTCTATATGTACTCTTTCATTTTGATTGATTAAAGAACCATTCTTGTTCACAAGTGATGCCCTTCTAGTCCCATGAATTTGCTACTCCAAGGCTCCCTCTCTCTCTTGGATCTGGAGGAGAGAGGGAGCCTTGGAGAAGCAAGCATGCGCAATTGGAAGGGAATCACTTGTGCTGAAGAGTGGTTGTTTGAATCACACAAAATGATGGACTACGTATAGAGCTAGAGCTTGGACAAGTTAGCCCTCTCACAAGCCACACCACTTAGCCATGGAGGCTAACGCTCACACACTAGAGTCCATTATCTCACACGAGGGAGGAAATCAGCCTAGCAATCAGGCTGACTACTCACACACGACCTAGAGAGCTATAAAATGCTCTCATGGTACACTCCTGGTGGTCACATGACCCACAATCCCATGGAGAATTGCCATGTGTCCATGGCTAGTACACAAGGATCTCACCTCTCCAAAAAAGTAAGGAGAGATACCCTTTTCCCTCGTCAGCAGACTCTGACAACGCAACCCAAAAATCTAGGGCCTTTTTGGATATTTCTCCCATCAGGTCTTGACCCTGTACCTCTTGCCTTTTTCTTTTCTAAAGCTAAGGCATGGGGCCATCGCCCATGGTCACTCGCCTATATCTGGGTAGATATAGGCGGTCGATGACCCCGGAAACTTCACAAATTCATATCTCCCAACCAAACTACTGGATCGGCCTGAAACTTGGACTGAAGACATTTTGCTACCTGATCTTTCCAATGGTGAAGTCGGATCAATGATTGGAGCAGGCATCTGGTAGTTTCCTGGAACTTCCTCCTGTAGACATGAAATTGAGCCGGATGACTCATTTCCCAACAATCTCCTATTTTGCCGTAGTCATAGTGGACTGAGTCCACATGCCTTCATGCTGAACTGTTGCTTCTCACGGGTCATTGGCTTGGTAGAGAAATCAGCGACGTGCTTGCTGGTTGGACTAAACTCCCGCTTGATAGCACCCTCCCGCGCCATATGCCTCATGAAGTGATATGCGATGTAGATGTGCTTGGTGCGTGCATGGTGCTCAGGATTCTTGGACAGTGCGATTGCACTCCGGTTGTTGACGCGCACAGGAACTGGAATTGCTGTACTCCCACTCATCTTTACCATGAGATGCTGAAGCCAAACTGCTTCCTTGGCTCCAAAGCTGAGAGAGACGTATTTAGCTTGCGTTCTTGAGGTGGCCATGACCACCTGCCGCTTGCTGCACCAGCTGATGGCCCCACCATTCATGAGGAACACATGACCAAAGATGGACTTGTGGTCCTCACGGTTTCAAGCTTAATGGACGTCTGTGTAGCCGATGATCTTCTTGTCGTTGCCATTGTAGGTGATGCCGATATTGATGGTTGTAGTAAGGTAGTGGAAGATCCGCTTCAGAGCCTTCTGGTGCTCAGGTCCGAGGTTTGCCATGTGCTGGCTTACAACGTTCATAGCTTGTGCGAGGTCCGACCAGGTTACCACCATCACTTATAAGAGACTGTTGATGGCGCTTTGGTACTCCTGCCATTTAGTTGCATCCACTTCACCATTGAAGCTCACGAGTTAATGCCGTGTTTCTTGTGGCGTGCCTATGGATTTTGCCTCTGCCATGCCAAACCGATGGAAGAGATCCTTGATATAGCGGCTTTATTACAGGGAGAGAAAGCGTGATTTGCGGTCACGCGTAATCTGAATGCCGAGGAAGTATGATGCCTCCCCAAGATCAGACATCTGGAAGCACTCGTGCATGGCTTCCTTGAACTCCTACACTTCAGACATGCTCTTGGAAAGGAGGAGCATGTCATCCACATACATGACGATGATGAGTACCTCATGGCCATGCTTCCAGCGATAGACACTGTAGTCACACTCACTACACTCGAACCCCATGCACTGCAACGCGGCATCCAACTTCTGGTTCCAAGCACGAGACACTTGCTTGAGGCTGTACAGGAACTTCTGCAGCTTGCAAACCAGGTGCTCTTGGCCATCCATGACGAACTCCTCCGGCAGCTCCATGTAAATCTCCTCCTCTAGGTCAACGTTCAAAAACGCCGTCTTGAGGTCCATGTGATGGACCTTAAAGTCCGCTGCTGCATAGGAAAGGAGCGTACGCATAGAGGCAAACTTGGCAACGGGAGCGAAGATTTCTGTGTAACCGATGTCCTCCTGTTGCGAGTCGCCCTTGGCGACCAGCCTTGTCTTGTACTTTTCGAGTTTGCCATGTGTGCCCCTCTTCTTCTTGAACACCTACTTGTACTTGATTAGCCTGCATCCAGGTGGATGCTCACTCAGCTCCCATGTACCATTGTCAAGCTACGACTATATCTCCTCTTGTAGCGCTTGCGCCCAATCTGTTGCATTTGGTGCAGCCATGGCTTCCTTGTACGACGTTGGCTCGTCTGAATCTGCTCCAACTACGACATTCATCTGATCTGGTTTTTGGGACATCCAAAAATTCCCGGTCTCACCAGGCTTGTAGCGCACCATGAGAGGGTACCTTTGACCCGGTGCTAGAGCGTTAGCAACCAGCTGGGGCGGTAATGAACTAGTGAGTACTGTGGTGTACATCAAAAACCGTAATCCCACCAAGGTGTTGGAGCAGATGACACCGTACGAGGCATGGTTCGGTAAGAAGCTGAGCCTGGGTCATCTTCGAACATTTGGCAGCTTCGCGCACATGCATGTGCCCAAGGAGAATCGGTAGAAATGGGACGTAAAGAGCGCATAGATGCTGATGATCGCCTATGACGTCGCAAGCAAGGCGTATCATCTGTACAAAAGGGATAGTGGCCATGTCATCATCTCCAAGGATGTCGTTTTCAACAAAAGAAACATCATCGACCCCTACATCATCCGCGAAGAGGCACCAAAACTAGCAGCTGATGAAACAGTGGGACAAGACATTCTCCCTAACCCCGCCTCTCTTGAACCTTCCTCTATTGTGACAATGGGAGAACCACTCTATTCTCCCATGTCTGATATAGCTGATACAGCGCCCTCATCGGTAGGAGCAAGGGAAGAAGATGCACCACAATTAGCAAGAGTTGTTGTGCCAGTAGCACCATGCCTGCCGCATGCTAACACTCTTGTACCAGGTTGAGGGTACGCTACAAGCCTGGTGAGCGCGGACATTTGTGGATGCTCCAAAAACCAGACCACATGAACGTCGCAGTTGGAGCAGACTCTAATGAGCCAACGTCGTACAAGAGGCCATGACTGCACCAGATGCAGCAAATTGGGTGCACGTTGAGCAAGAGGAAACACAGTCGTAACTCGATAACAGTACATTGGAGTTTGGTGAGCGTCCTCCATAACGTAAGGTGATCAAGTGCAAGTGGGTGTTGAAGAAGAAGCGTGGAGCAGATGGCAACCTGGAAAAGTATAAGGGGAGGCTGGTTGCCAAGGGCTACTCATAACTGGAGGGCACTGATTACACAGTGACCTTCGCCCATGTTGCCAAGTAGCATATGTGCATACACTTCTTTCTTATGTAGCAGCTGAGGACTTCGCGATTCACCACATGGACGTTAAGATGCTATTCTTGAATGGTCACTAGGAGAAGGAAATCAACATAGAGCAGCCGGAGGGGTTTGTCATGGATGGCCAGGAGCCTAGTTTGCATGCTCCATAAGTCGCTGTACGGCCTCAAGGAAGGGTCGCGTGCTTCGAACCAGAAATTGGCTGTAGTGCTGCAGTGCATGGATTTTGAGCGTAACAAGTATGACTACAACGTCTATCGCAGGTAGCATGGTCATGAGGTGCTCATCATCATTGTCTATGTGGATAACATGCTCCTCCTTTCCAACAGCATGTCTACCCTACAAAAGTTCAAGGAGGCCATGCAGGAGCACATGCACATGTTCGATCTCGGGAAGGGATCATACTTCCTTGGTATCCAGATCATGCGTAACTACAAATCACGCTCTCTCTTGCTGCAAAAGAGTCGCTACATCAAGGATGTTTTGCAGCGGTTTGGCATGGCAAAGGTGAAACCCATCCGCACGCCGCTGGAGACGCGGTAGTATCTCGTGAGTTTCAATGGAGAAAACGATATAGCTGAGTGGCATAAGTACCAGAGCACCGTTGGCAGCTTCATGTACCTCATGGTTGCAACTTGGCCGGACCTCCCACTAGCTGTTAGCGTTGTGAGCCAGTACATGGCGAACCACAGACCTACGCACCAGAAGGGAGTGAACTAGATCTTTCGCTACCTTGCTGGAACTATTTATATTCGTATCACCTACAATGGCAACAACAACATCATTGACTACACAGACGCAGATTTGGCTTCAAGTCCCGTGGACCGCAATTCCATCTATGGACATGTGTTCTTCATGAATGGTGGGTTCATCAGCTGTTGCATCAAGCAGTAGGTGGTCGTGGCCTCCTAAAGCACGAAACCTGAGTACGTCTCTCACCTGTCGAGCCAAAGAAGCACTTTGGCTTCAGAACCTCATGGGGGAAATAAGTGGGAGTACAGAGTTCAGTTCCTGTGCGCGTCGACAACCAGAACGCAATCGCACTCGCCAAGAATCATGAGCACCATGTGTTGACCTGATATGCTCCTTGTGCATGGCTTACATTTGGATAGGTATAGGACAGACTAGGCATGCACTGCTCCCTTGGAGTAAGTCCCCTAAGTCTGGTCCATATAGACAAGGCATGCGCTGCTCCTTTGTAGCAAGTGCCCTTGGTCTAGCCTGGATAGTATAGCCAGTAAATTCTACCTAGGACAACTCCTCGTGGTTTCGAATTCCAGAGTTAGTCTCTGAAGCGAGACGTTATTGGGTCAAATCGCATCCCAGTGACTAATTTTCTTTGTGCCCAAAAGGGGGACAGGAAGATTCCAAGAGACATCTTAGAACATTCCAAGGTCCTTCTTGGTGGTTAGAGCAACTTGGCGGTCACAAAGAACGCCAGGTAGCCAGGGGGGATAACGCAATCTAGATTGCACCAAAGTGGCTCATCCAAGGAGCCACTGCACGCCTAGGGTAGAGGCTGGCTCTAGGACTATAAGAACCTGTCAGTTGCCTGTCATTGAGTACAGTTCTTACCTTTGAGACTCCTCACAGAGCTGTATACCAAAGGCAGACACTAAAAAAGCATTGGTTGGTCTAACCCAAGAGTTCGCTCCTTGCGCGAAAGTGACCAGGTGCTAAGGACACAGTGCAAGGAAGTGATTTCTATGAACTGCTTAGTGTGGAACCTTGGCTCTGGGAGTGATATCATCTCTTGGTTGTAATACCAAGAGCGGTCGGTGGGAACCATTGTCTAGGAACCCGTTTTGTAGACGGTCGCCTCAGGCAGGTTGACAAAGGGTTATGGGCCCACACTGACTAGTCTAAAGGTATGCTTCTGCACACTCTCTTGTCCTATTTGTCTTGCAACGTGCATCTGCTCCATCTGCTCCATCTGTTGCATGTGCTCTATCAACTCCAACGCCGGGTACTAGCACTTAGCGAACAAGGGCCAAATATCACCTGTGCTCTTAGAGGTTCGATCCTTGGGCCTTAAGTAGGATAAGCTCTGCCCTTGGATGCATGACCCTCGGTTTACTTGTGTGCGTTCTTCTCTATTTGCAGGTGATTAACAGCTAAGGGGGAAGCGACGGATCTGCACCTTATAAACCGGTAGCAGACAACAGTGTACATCAGCCTACATCAACCTCAACAAAGCACAGAAGCAGAGAAGCAGTATGACGTCACCCGCAAGGCTCTCTCGAGCAGGTCAATGGTCGGATCTCAAAATTCACAAGGTTTGGTTTTCCTTGATTGAGATGTCAATTTGAGTTTGTCATGATGGAGTGTGGCTACTTTAAGATGTTCCTTCAAGAAGAGATTGAACCTCCAAAACAGATCCTGGATATGAAATGTGGAGTATCAAAAAGGACATGGCGCTTGCCATTCTTGTGACATCAATGCATGAGTCACAACATGTCCACCTCGAAGGAATCATAGATGTATCAAAGGCTTATGAGAAGCTTGCACGTGTACACCACTCAACGCTTCTTGTTAATCACCTCTTCATCCTTCAAAAGCTGATTTTCATGAGGTGTGGCTACATGAAAATCCGGCTTCTCCATGTAGATCTCCTCCTCCAAGTCACCATTCAAGAATGCCGACTTGACATCCATGTGGTGAACCTCAAAGTCCTCAGCTGTTGCATAGGATAGGAGCATGCGCACAGAGGCAAACTTTCCGACAGGAGCAAAAATTTCTGTATAGTCAATGCCCTCCTGCTGCGAGTAGTCCTTGGCGACCAGCCTCGCCTTGTACTTTTCCAGGTTACCATCTGCTCCGCGCTTCTTCTTGAACACCCACTTGCACTTGATCACCTTACGTCCACGTGGACGCTCAGTCAGCTCCCACGTGCCATTGTCCAGCTGCGACTGTATCTCCTGTTGCACAGCTTGCGTCCAATCTGCTGCATCCGGTGCAGCCATGGCCTCCTTGTATGACGTTGGCTCATCTGAATCTGTTGCAACTGCGACGTTCATCTGTTCTGGTTTCTGCAGCATCCACAAATGGCCGCGCTCACCAGGCTTTTAACGCACCCTAAGAGGGTACCTGTGACCTGGTGCTGGAGCGCTAGCGGGCGGCTGGCGCGGTGCTGCAGGCACAACTGCTCCTACTGGTGGTGCTACATCTCCCTTCTCAGCTTCTGCCGATGAGGCTGCTCTATGTGCTGGATCAGACATAGGAGAGTAGAGTGATTCTCCCACTGTCACAATAGAGGAAGGATCAAGAGAGACTAGGTCAGGGAGGATTTCTGCTCCCACTGTCTTGTCAGCTGCTGGTTTTGCTGCCTCTTCACAGATAATATTAGTGCCAATGACGTTGCTCTCGTTAAAGACGACATCCTTGGAGATGATGACATGGCGTGTATCCCTCTCGTAGAGGCAATAGGCCTTGCTTGCCACATCTAGCCAATCATCAGCATCTGCGCACTTTTTGAATCCCACTTCTGCCGCTCCTCCTTGGGCACGTCCATGTGCGCCAGGCTGCCAAATGCTCAGAGATGAACCACACTCGGTTTCTTGCAAAACCACGCCTCGTACGGCGTCATTTGCTCTAGCGCCTTAGTTTGAGTGCATTTCTTGATGTAGACCGTAGTGCTCACGACTTCAGTTGAAAAGTTGTAGGTTAGCCGAGCCGCATGCAGCATGGAGTGCGCTGACTCCACAATAGTACGGTTGGCGCGTTCTGCTACATCGTTCTACTACGGCGAAGTATGCTACACCTTGATGCCAGCTGCTGCGAGGTAGTCCTGGAACTCCTTGTTCAGGTACTCTTCACCGCGATTGCTGCACAGCGCCTTGATCTTCTTCCCTGTCTGGTTTTCCACCATGGCCTTGAACACCTTGAGCCTGTCAAGGCACTGGTCCTTGGAAGAAAAGAAGTACACAGCAGTATAACGACTGAAATCATCAATGAAGGTCAGGAAATACCTAGAGCCTCCAAAGCTCTGGGTCTGCATCAGTCCATTCAAGTCCGTGTGGACCAGCTCCAATACCTCCTTTGCACGCTCCCCTGCTCTAGAGAACGCCGCCCGGTGCTGCTTCCCTTCCAAACAACCGATGAACAACTGCTGCTCAAAGTAAGAGATGGTAGGTAGGTCACGCACCATCTGCTTTCCTTGAAGCTGCTGCAAGGCGCGCATGCCGATGAGGGCGTAGCGTGCATGCCAGATCTTGCCATCGTTCGCTTGCACCACTGCTGCAAGACTCTGCTCACGCGGGATCTTTGTCGCCCCCAGCAGGCGGTACATGTTGCCCTCCTTCACCGACCTGGCCAGCTCCTCTCCTGTATCCTTGTTGAGGATGTAGCCATAGTCATCATCAAAGACGACGCACAGTCCTGTGTTTGTAAGAGAGGAGACTAAGAGGAGGTTGAATGCAGCATCAGGTACAAACAGCACACCATGGAACACTCCCACTTCAATGCCACGTGGGGTCTCCAACAACATGTCCACAATCCCAATCCCCTTAGCATACACCACCCGATCAAAACCAATAGCGTTAGGACGGGGAACGATTGACAGCACCTGTGTAAACCACTCCTTGTGATGTGTGAGGCTCTTGGTACATCCTGAGTCCTTGTACCATGCGAGATCCGCCTTCTCCACCTGCAACATGTTAGACTTCGCCATGAAGAGACGGTCCCGCACCTCGTTGGCCACATTCATGTTGCCAAAGTGGTGCACACCAGCCTGGTTGTGCTGCTAATGGTGCTGTTGCTGATGCTGCTGTGAGTACTGCTGCTGCTGCTCCTACTTTTGCTGCTGCTGCTACGATGACAGCTGCTATTGCTACTCCTTCTACCCCCTCTTGAGCTTGAAACACTCCTTTTTGTAGTGCTCCTCTTTCTGGCAGTAGTGGCATTTGCCTTTTTTCTGCCTCTCTGTTGTCCAGACTGTTGCTGCAACTGCTGGTTGCGTGAGCTCGTGGCCACAAAAACTGCTTCACTGTTGCCGCCGCTATTGCGCTTTTCTGCAATGCGACGCAATTCCACCTGCACCAGGTGTGTGCAGATGAAGTCAAGGCAGTGAGTTTGCTGGCACTCCAGCGTCTCTCGCACCGCGTTGTAGCTGATTGGGAGTCCCTTCAGCAAGAGGAGGGTGAAGCGCGTCTCTTCCACAGGATTGGCGGCCGCTCTCAGCTGCTTTGCCAGCTCTTTTGCCCTGTCCAGGTACGCCTCCATGCCTTCACCACCCTGCATTTTCAGCGCCATCATCTTTTCATCCAAAAGCACGAGGAATGCATGTCGTGTTGGAAAAGGAGCCATCCACAGGAGGAAGTTCCAGGAAAGTACAAGATGCTTGCTCCGATTGTCAATCTGAATTCAAAGTTAGAAAGATCAGCTAGCAAAATGTCTACGGTTCAAGTTTGAGGCCGATCCAACAGTCGGATTGGGAGATATGAATCTTCAAAGTATTCGGGGTCACCGACTGCCGATATCCGGGTGACCATGGGCAATGGCTCCATGCCTTAGCCTGAGAAAAGAAAAAGGCAAGAGATCCAGGGTCAAGACCTGATGGGAAAAATATCCAAAAAGGTCTTAGATTCTTGTCTTGCCTTGTCAGAGCGTGCTGACAAGGAAAAAGGTATGTCTCCTTACTTTTTAGGTGAGGTGAGATCCTTGTATGCTAGCCATGGACACATGGCAATTCTCCATGGGATTGTGGATAATGTGACTACTAGGAGTGTGCCATGAGAGCATTTTCTAGCTCTCTAGGTTGTGTGTGAGTGGTCGGCCTGATTGCCTAGGCTGATTTCCTCCCTTGTGTGAGATTATGGACTCTAGTGTGTAAGCCTTAGCCTCCATGGCTAAGTGGTGTGGCTTGTGAGAGGGCTGACTTGCCCACGCTCTAGCTCTATATGTACTCCATCATTTTGAGTGATTCAACAACCAATTTCAGCACAAGTCATGCCTTTCCAGTCCCACATGCTCGCTGCTGCAAGGCTCCCTCTCTCCTCTAGTTCTAACATTTGCTATCAGAGCCAAGTTCTGCCACTTTCAGCCGGCACAGGCC
>SZWC01000884.1:101856-113013 GCA_023375785.1 Penium margaritaceum | reverse complement strand
CAGCAGCAGCAGAACCAGACTGGCGTGCGCCATTTTGGCAACATGAACGTTGCCAAGGAGGTGCGCGACCGCCTCTTCATGGCGAAGTCTGACATGTCGCAGAAGGAAAAGGCGGATCTGGCGTGGTACAAGGACTCGGGGTGTACCAAGAGTCTGACGCACCACAAGGAGTGGTTCACGCAGCTGCTCTCCATTCCCCCCCGTCCGATTGCTTTGGGTGATGATCGGGTGGTGTATGCTGAGGGGATTGGGATTGTGGAGATGTGGTTGGAGACCCCGCGTGGCATTGAAGTGGGAGTGTTCCATGGCGTGCTGTATGTGCCTGTTGCTGCGTTCAACCTTCTTTCAGTGTCCTCTCTCACAAACACAGGACTGCGCGTCGTTTTTTACGATGATTACGGCTACATCCTCGACAAGGAAACAGGAGAGGAGTTGGCCAAGTCGGTGAAGGAGGGCGACATGTACCGCCTGCTGGGGGCGACCAAGATCCCGCGTGAGCATAGTCTTGCAGCAGTGGTGCAGGCGATAAATGGCGAGATCTGGCATGCACGCTACGGCCACATCGGCATGCGCGCCTTACAGCAGCTTGAAGCAAAGCAGATGTGCTTTGACAGGTTCAAGGAGTTAAAGGCCATGATGGAGAACCAGACCGGCAAGAAGATCAAGGCGCTGCGCAGCGATGGCGGTGGAGAATACCTAAGCAAGGAGTTCCAGGACTACCTCGCAGCAGCTGGCATCAAGGGGCAGCGTACCGCGCCGTACTCGCCGCAGCAGAACAGCGTAGCAGAATGCGCCAACCGTACCACTGTGGAGTCGGCGTGCTCCATGGTGCACGCGGCTCGGCTGACCTACGACTTCTAGGCTGAAGCTATGAGCACTGCGGTCTACATCAAGAACCGTAGTCCAACTAAGGCGCTGGAGCAGATGACGCCGTACGAGGCGTGGTTCGGCAAGAAGCCGAGCGTGGGTCATCTTCGCGCGTTTGGCAGCTTGGCACACATGCACGTGCCAAAGGAGAAGTGGCAAAAGTGGGACGCGAAGAGTGCGCAGATGCTGATGATTGGCTACGACGTGGCAAGCAAGGCGTATCGCCTCTACGAGAGGGATACAGGCCACGTCATCATCTCTAGGGATGTCGTCTTCAATGAGAGCAACGTCATCGGCACCAACATTGTGTGTGAAGAGGCAACAGAAACAGCAGCTGACGAGACAGTGGGAGCAGAAATTCTTCCTGACCCAGTTTCTCCCGATCCTTCCTCTACTGTGACAGTGGGAGAATCACTCTACTCTCCCATGTCTGATGTAGCAGATACAGCAGCTTCATCGGCAGAAGCAGAGGAGGGAGATGTAGCACCACCAGCAGAAGCAGTTGTGCCAGCCGCACCGCGTCAGCCGCCTGCTAACGCTCCAGCTCCAGGTCGGAGGTACCCTCTTAGGGTGCGTTACAAGCCTGGTGAGCGCGGCCATTTCTGGATGCTGCAGAAACCAGAACAGATGAACGTTGCAGTTGCAGCAGATTCAGATGAGCCAACGTCATACAAGGAGGCCATGGCTGCACCGGATGCAGCAGATTGGGCGCAAGCCGTACAACAAGAGATACAGTCGCAGCTGGACAACGGCACGTGGGAGCGGACTGAGCGTCCACCTGGACGTAAAGTGATCAAGTGGAAGTGGGTCTTCAAGAAGAAGCGGGGAGCAGATGGTAACCTGGAAAAATACAAGGCGAGGCTGGTCGCCAAGGGCTACTCGCAGCAGGAGGGCATCGACTACACAGAAACTTTCGCCCCCGTTGCAAAGTTTGCCTCTGTGCGCACGCTCCTCTCTTATGCAGCAGCTGAGGACTTCGAGGTTCACCACATGGATATCAAGACGGCATTCTTGAATGGTGACTTGGAGGAGATCTACATGGAGCAGCCGGAGGGGTTCGTCATGGATGGCCAGGAGCACCTGGTCTGCAAGCTGCAGAAGTCGCTGTACGGCCTCAAGCAAGCGTCGCGTGCTTGGAACCAGAAGTTGGATGCGGCGTTGCAGTGCATGGGGTTTGAGCGCAGCGAGTGTGACTACAGCGTGTATCGCTGGCAGCATGAGCATGAGATTCTCATCATCATTGTCTATGTGGATGACATGCTCCTCCTTTCAAACAGCATGTCTGCACTGCAGGAGTTCAAGGAAGCCATGCAGGAGCGCTTCCAGATGTCTGATCTCGGGGAGGCATCATACTTCCTCGGTATCCAGATCGTGCAAGACCGCAAGTCACGCTCTCTCTCGCTGCAGCAAAGCCGCTACATCAATGATGTTTTGCAGCGGTTCGGCATGGCAGATGCAAAACCCATCGGCACGGCGCTGGAGACACGGCAGTACCTCGTGAACTTCAATGGAGAAGCAAATGCAGCTGAGCGACAGAAGTACCAGAGCGCCGTCGGCAGTCTCATGTTCCTGATGGTGGCAACCAGGCCGGACCTCGCACAGGCTGTGAGCGCTGTGAGCCAGCACATGGCTAATCCCGGACCGGAGCACCAGAAGGCAGTGAAGCGGATCTTCCGCTACCTTGCTGGAACCATCAACATTGGCATCACCTACAACGGCAATGACAACAGCATCATCGGCTACACAGACGCAGATTGGGCTTCAAACCCTGAGGACCGCAAGTCCATCTCTGGACATGTGTTCCTCATGAATGGTGGAGCCATCAGCTGGTGCAGCAAGCGGCAGGTGGTCGTGGCCACCTCGAGTACAGAAGCTGAGTACGTATCTCTCAGTTTTTGAGCCAAGGAAGCAGTTTGGCTCCAACGTCTCTTGGTAGAGATGAGTGGGAGTGCAGCAGTTCCAGTTCCTGTGCGCGTCGACAACCAGAGCGCAATCGCACTCGCCAAGAATCCTGAGCACCATGCACGCACCAAGCACATTGACATCGCTTATCACTTCATCAGGCACATGGTGCAGGAGGGTGCTATCAAGCTGGAGTTTACTCCAACGAGCAAGCAGGTTGTTGATTTCTGCACCAAGCCAGTGACCCGTGAGAAGCAGCAGTTCTGCATGAAGGCATGTGGACTCAGCCCACTCTGATTGCAGCAAAGTGGGAGATTGTTGGAAAGGGAGCCATCCGGCTCAATTTCAGGTCCACAAGAGCAAGTTCCAGGAAAGTACCAGATGTCTGCTCCGATCGCCAATTGGACTTCTTCATTGGAAAGATCATGTGGCAATATGTGTACGGTCCAAGTTTGAGGCCGATCCAACGGTCGGATTGGGAGATATGAATTTTCAAAGTTTCGAGGGTCATGGACCGTCGATGTGTGGGTGGGCATGGGTGATGGCTCCATGCCTTAGCCTGAGAAAAGAAAAAGGCAAGAGGTCCAGGGTCAAGACCTGATGGGAGAAATATCCAAAAAGGTCCTTGGTCTTAGGATTGCCTTGTCAGAGTGTGCTGACTATGATAAAGGTACCTCTCCTTATTTTTTAGGTGAGGTGAGATCCTTGTGTGCTAGCCATGGACACATGGCGATTCTCCATGGGTTTGTGGGTTATGTGACCGCTAGGAGTGTGCCATGAGAGCATTCTCTAGCTCTCTAGGTCGTGTGTGAGTGGTCAGCCTGATTGCTAGGCTGATTTCCTCCCTTGTGTGAAATTATGG
This sequence comes from Penium margaritaceum, assembly GCA_023375785.1. NCBI lineage: Eukaryota > Viridiplantae > Streptophyta > Zygnematophyceae > Desmidiales > Peniaceae > Penium > Penium margaritaceum. Next base: position 109,382 of record SZWC01000884.1, on the reverse strand, counting down.
ATTATAGTGTGTGAGCCTTAGCCTCCATGGCTAAGTGGTGTGGCTTGTGAGAGGGCTGACTTGCCCAAGCTCTAGCTCTATATGTACTCCATCATTTTGAGTGATTGAACAACCATTCTTCAACACAAGTGATTCCCTTCCAATCACACATGCTCGCTGCTCCAAGGCTCCCTCTCTCCTCCATTTCCAACAAATATAAGTCTCAATTCTTTGTCAAATGCAAAAAGTTGCACATGCAAATTGAAATGTTTTTCCTATGCTTTCAAAAGGAGCAAAAACGTTTGCATTCCATATGTACGTTTGGGAGAAATGTTCTTTTCAACCTTGATGGTGCGAACTAGAGTAGGAGCAGCAGATTACCCAATTTGATGGCTTTATGTGAAAGATGTTGAGCTCCATTTTCCATTGGTGGGCTTGGTATTTCCGAATTCCCACTCTGCTAGCCTCTATAGTCCATTTTGTGACGCACAGATTTCTGGTAGAAGAAGCAGCAAAAGCAGGGATAGCACCACCACTAAAGGGCACCACTGAGCATCACCAAAGCCTCAAAATTGAAGCTAGGAGCATGGTAATAGCAACCCAGCCCTTGAAGAGGCTGGAAGGGCGTACCAATTTCACGTTCCGGAAGATCCGTACCCACCTCGTTTTTGGAGGAAAGGGGCTTGTGGGGAAAGTGAGCGGTGAGGAGTGCTTACCGCCTTCAAAGGTAAAAGGCATCATCGTAGTGAAGTTGGTAGTAGGGACAACGTCCTAGAAAGGTACAGCAGATGTAAGTTCCTATATATTTGCAATAGTGGCATATGAGGAGTGGAAGAAAAACGATAGGCATGCCTCTAGGCTCCTTCTCAACACCATCTAATACCCAAATCTTCACTACGTGAGTTAAAACACAATTGCAAAGAGGGGTGGGACCCTTTGTGCAAGAAGTATGAGAGCAAGGATCCTACATTCCTTATGCTTTTGGAGGAGAAGATGATGGCATTGAAAATGCACGGTGGCGAAAGGCTGGAGCCAAATTTGGACAGGGCAAAGGAACTAGCAAACTCTCGACCTGGGCTTCATCCGAACGAGCTATGATACGATATGAGAGACGTTGGAGTGCCAACCAACGCTCGACCTATACTTCATCTACATGCACCTGGTGCAAGAGACACTACGTCAGCAAAGCGCAATGACGGCAACAGTAGTGAAGGAGTTTTTTGTAAATCTGCCTAAGGCGATGGTCTAGAAAATGGGTTTCGACACAATGGAAAAGGAGCCATCCGGCTTAGTTTCAGGTCCACAGGAGCAAGTTCCAGGAAAGCACCAGATGCCTACTTCCATCATCAATCCCACTTCACCATTGGCAAGATCAGGTGGAATAATGTCTACGGTCCAAGTTTGAGGCCAATCCAACAGTCGGATTGGGAGATATGAATTTTCAAAGTTTTCGGGGTCATCGACCGTCGAAACCCGGGTGACCATGGGCGATGGCTCCATGCCTTAGCCTGAGAAAAGAAAAAGGCAAGAGGTCTAGGTTCAAGATCTGATGGGAGAAATATCCAAAAAGGTCTTAGATTCTTGGTTTGCCTTCTCAGAGTGTGCTGACGAGGAAAAAAGGCTCGTCTCCTTAATTTTTAAGTGAGATGAGATCCTTGTGAGCTAGCCATGGACACATGGCAATCTCCATGGGATTGTGGGTTATGTGACCACTAGGAGTGTGCCATAAGAGCATTTCCTAGCTCTCTAGGTCGTGTGTGAGTTGTCAGCCTGATTGGTAGGCTGATTTCCTCCCTCCTGTGAGATAATGGACTCTAGTGTGTGAGCCTTAGCCTCCATGGCTAATTAGTGTGGCTTGTGAGAGGGCTGACTTGCCCAAGCTCTAGCTCTATATGTACTCCAACATTTTGAGTGATTTAACAATCATTCTTCAGTACAAGTGATGCTGTTCCAGTCTCACATGCTCGCTGCTCCAAGGCTCCCTCTCTCCTCCAGATCCAACACCGACCACTCTTGAAATTGCAACCAAGAGATCATATCACCCTGAGAGCCAAGGTTCCACACTGAGCAGTTCATAGGAATCACTTCCTTGCTCTGAGTCCTTAGCACCTGGTAACGTTTGCGCGACGAGCGAACTCCTAGGGTCTAGATCAACCAATGTTTCTTTAGTGTATACCTCTGGTGGACAACTCTGTGAGTTGTCTCAAAGGGAAGAACTGTACTCAATGACAGGCAACTGACAGGTTCTTATAGTCCTAGAGCCAGCTTCTAGCCTAGCGTAGTGGCTCCTTGGATGAGCCACTTTGGGGGCAATCTAGATTGCGTCATCCCCCCTGCCTACATGGAGCTCCATGTGATCGCCAAGTGGCGCCAGCCACCAGGAAGGACCTTGGAATATTCTAAGATGTCTATTATAATCTTGTTGTCCCCCTTTTGGTCACAAAGAAAATTTGTCACCTAGCTGGGATTTGACCCAGTGAACTCTCGCTCCAGAGACTAACTCTGTAACGTCTAAGCCACAAGGAGTTGTCCTAGGTAGTATTTGCTGGCTGTACTTTCCAGATTAGACCAAGGGGACTTGCTTCAAAGAAGCAGTGCATGCCTTATTCATATCGACCAGACTTAGGGGACTTATTCCAAGGTAGTAGTGCATGCCTAGTCTTGTACCTGTCCAAATATCAGCTATGGACGGGGAGAATATCAGATCGACAAACTCTCCTTTGCACATCTTTCCATTAGCTGTGAGATCTCCTCTCTCTCTAACAGTCTTAGCCTTAGTCTTCGTCCGCTGAGTTGACCATACCGATGCCTCGAATACCTACTAAGAAGAATTCGCTATCCAGTGCTTTTATCATGCAATCTTCAAGCATCTTCTTGGTATCCACGTATTGCAGGTCCACGATCTCCTTTCCGACCAGGTCGCGTGAGTATTGGTACCTGAAGTCGATGTGCTTGGTCTGCAGAGAGATTATATCATCTTATGCCATTTTCATGGCACTGTTGTTGTTAATGCGGACCTCTGTTCCATCCGTTTGTGGCACTTTCATCTCGGCAAGAGGTACCAGCCACCAGGAAGGACCTTGGAATGTTCTACATGTCTCTTAGAACCTTCTTGTCCCCCTTTTGGTCACAAAGAAAATTAGTCAACGCACTGGGATTTGACCCAGTGACCTCTCGCTCCGGAGACTAACTCTGAAGGGTATAAGCCACTAGTTATCCTAGGCAGTATTTGTTGGGTATACTATCCTGATTAGACCAATGAGACTTACTCCAAGGGAGCACTGCATGCCTAGTCAGTCCTGTACCTGTCCAAATATCAACCGGGTCAACATTTTTATGGCCATGGGCCCATGGAACCTGCAATAGCAACAATGTGGATACCAGAGAAACAAGAAGAAAGGCAAGTGCCACTATTGCCGGAGAGAGACTAGAAGAGGCAACAATAATAACAAAACGAGCAATCTTCACATTAGCAGTAATAGCAGTCATAGCAGCATTATCAGTAGCAGCAGAACCAGATAGGCGTATGCCATTTTGGCAACATGAACATGGCGAAGGAGGTGTGTGACTCTCTTTTCATGGCAAATTCTGACAACTCGTAGAAGGAGAAGGCGGATCTGGCATGGTATAAAGACTCACGGTGTAGAAAACACTGGCGCACCAATAGGAGTGGTTTACGTAGTTGCTCTCCATCCCCTCAACCTATTGCTTTCGGTGATGATTGGCTGGTATATGCTGAGGCCATAGAGATTATGGAGATCAGGTGGTGTATGCTGAGGCTATATGTACCTGATGTTGTGTTCAATTTTCTCTTAGTGTCCTCTCTCAGCAATACAGAATTGCGACTCATCTTTGATGACGACTATGGTTACATCCTATATGCGGCTCGGTTCACCTACGAATTCTAGCTTGAAGCAGTGAGCACTGCGGTGTACATCAAGAACTGTAGTCTAACGAAGGCCCTTGAGCAGATGACCTTGTATGAGGTTTGAATTAGCAAGAAGATGAGCGTGAGTCATCTTCACGCATTTGGCAACCTGGCGCACATGAAGGTACCTAAGGACGAGCGACAGAAATGGGACGCAAAGAGCCTCAGATGCTGATGATCAACTATGACATGTACAGCAAGGCGTATTGTCTTTAAAAGAAGGATACTGGCCACGTCATCATCTCCATGGATGTCATTTTCAACGAAAGTAACGTCATTGATACCAACATCATCTACAAAGAGGCAGCAAAACCAGGAGCTTACGAAGCAATGGGAGTACACATTCTCCTCGACCCCATATGTCTTGAATCTTCCTCTACTATGATAGTGGGAGAATCACTCTACTCTTCCATGTCTGGTGCACACCGGACCTCGCAACTGGACCGGACCTTGCACCGACTATGAGCATAGGGAGCCAACACATGGAGAACCCAGGACTTGAGCATTGAAAGGCAATGAAGCGGATCTTTAGCTACCTTGTAGGAACCATCAACATCAGCATCATCTATAACGACAATGACAAGAGCATCATTGGCTACATAGACGTACATTGGGCTTCAAACCCTGAGGACCGTAATACGATCTCTAGACATGTGTTCCTCATGAGCTATTGGGCCATCAGCTAGTACACTAAGCGGCGAGTGGACGTGGCTACTGCAAGCATAGAAGCAAAGTATGTCTCTCTCATCTTCAAAGTCAACAAAGCACTTTGACTTCAGCATCTCATTGCCAAGATGAGTGGGAATATAGCAAGTCTAGTATATGTACGCGTCGACAACTTGAGCGCAATTATACTCCCTCAGAATCCTGAGCACCATGCACGTACCAAGCATATTGAAATTGCATATCATTTCATCGGGCACATGGCTCAGGAGCGTGCTATCGAGCTGGATTTTACTCGGACTAGCAAGCAACCTGCTGATTTCTCACCAAGCTAGGGACTTGTACGAAACCACAATTTTGCATGAAGGTATATAGTCTCAGTCCTGTGACTACGGTAAACTGCAAGATAGAAAGAAAAACGGCCATCCGGCTCAATTTGAGGTCCACAAGAGCAAGTTCCAGGAAATTTCCGGATGCATGCTCGGATTATCAATGAAACTTCATCATTCAAAGGAACAGGTGGTAAATTATTTATATTCCAAGTTTCAGGCCGATCCAAAATTTGGATTAGGAGATATCAATTTTCAAAGTTTCCACGGTCATTGAGTGCCAGTACCTGGGTGACCATTGGCGATTACTCCATGCCGTAGCCTCAGAAAAGATAGCTGCAAGAGGTCCAAGGTCAAGAGTTAATTGGAAAAATATCCAAAAAGGTCCTAGATTATTGGATTTCCTTGTCAGAGTATGCTAAGTATGAAAAAATATTTTTCTTTACTTTTTAGGTGAGGATAGATCCTTATGTGCTAGTTATGGACACATGGCGATTCTCCATGGGAATGTCGGTTATGTCATCACTTGGAGTGTGCCATGAGAACACTTTCTAGCTCCCTTGGTCCAGTGTGAGTGGTGAGCCTCATTGCTAGGCTGATATCCTCTGTTGTGTGAGATTATGGACTCTAGTTTGTGAGCCTTAGCCTCCAAGGCTAAGTAATGTGGCTTGTGAGAGGGCTAACTCTATATGTACTCTATGATTTTGAGTGATTCAATAATCATTCTTCAGCACAAGAGATACCCTTCCACTCTGACATGTTTGCTGCTCCAAGGCTCCATCTCTCCTCATGTTCTGACGTGTAGACTCAATCCACTCTGATTGTGGCAAAGTGGGAGATTGTTGGGAAAAGAGCCATCCCCCTCCATTTCAGGTCCACAGGAGTAAGTTCCTGGAAACTAATAGATGCCTGCTTGGATCGTTGATCCGAACTCACCATTGGAAAGTTCTGGTTGTAAAATGTCTACGGATTGGGAGATATCATTTTTCAAAGTTTCCAAGGTCTTGGATCGTCGTTGGTGGGTGACCATCGCCGATGGCTCCATGCCTTAACCTGAGAAAACAAAAAAGGTAAGAGGTGAAGGATCAAGGCCCGATGGGAGAAATATCTAGAAAGGTCCTAGATTCTAGGTCGTGTATTAGTGGTCACCCTAATTGCTAGGCTGATTCCCTCTCTTGTATGAGATTATGGACTCTAACATGTGAGTCTTAGCCTCCATGACTAAGTGCTGTGGCTTGTGAGAGAGCTGAATTCCCCAGGCTCTAACTCTATATGTATTCTATCATGTTGAGTGATTCAACTATCACTCTTCAGTACAAGTAGTGCCCTTCCTGTCCCACTTGTTTTCTGCACCAAGGATCCTCTCCTCCATTCGCTCGTGCTGGTCAACAAACTTTTGTTGCCCGATGCAAAACCATAGCTTTGGACGCTCATGGTTGATGACTAGACGGGTAAGAAAATCAAGGCATTGCACAGCGACAACAGTGGCGAGTACCTGAGCAAGGACTTCAATGACTACCTCGCAGTAGGTGGCATCAAGGCGCACTGCACCTGGCCATACTGGGTGTAGTGTAATGGCGTACTAGAATACGCCAACCACACAATTGTTGAGTCGACGCGCTCCTTGCATCACGCCGCTTGGTTCACTTACGAATTCTCAGCCAAAGCAGTGAATATTACGATGTATATCCATAACCGCAGTCCAACCAAGACCACATAGTAGATGAGACCGTATGAGGCATGCTTCAGGAAGAAGCCGAGCGTGGGCCACCTCTGTGCGTCAAGCAACTTGGCCCACATGCACGTGCACAAAGAGAAGTGGAAAAAGTAGGACCCAAAGAGTGCGCACATGCTCGTGACTGGCTATATCATGGCAAGCAAGGCATGTTATAAATATAAGAGGGACACGGGCTACGTTATCATCTCCAAGGAGGTCATCTTACATTAGACCTGGACGAGAGAGGGAGCCTTTGAGTAGCAAACATGTGGGAATGAAAGGGTTTCACCTGTACTAAACAATGGTTATTGAATCACTCAAAATCATGGAATAGATATAGCACTAGAGCTTGGGCAAGTCAGCCCTCTCACAAGCCATACCACCTAGCCATGGAGGTTAAGGCTCACACACTAGAGTCTATAATCTCACACAATAGAGGATATCAGCCTAGCAATCAGGCTGACCACTCACACACGTTATAGAGAGCTAGAAAATGCTCTTATGGCATACTCCTAGTGGTCACATATGTTGGAAATGGAGGAGAGAGGGAGCCTTGGAGCAGCGAGCATGTGTGATTGGAAGGGCACCACTTGTGCTGAAGAATGGTTGTTGAATCACTCAAAATGATGGAGTACATATAGAGCTAGTGCTTGGGCAAGTCAGCCCTCTCACAAGCCACACCACTTAGCCATGGAGGCTAAGGCTCACACACTAGAGTCCACAATCTCACACAAGGGAGGAAATCAACCTAACAATCAGGCTGACCAGTCACACACGACCTAGAGAGCTAGAGAATGCTCTCATGGCACACTCCTAGTGGTCACAAAACCCACAAACCCATGGAGAATCGCCATGTGTCCATGGCTAGCACACAAGGATCTCACCTCACCTAAAAAGTAAGGAGAGGTAC
>SZWC01000884.1:51993-92327 GCA_023375785.1 Penium margaritaceum | reverse complement strand
GGGTGACCATGGGCGATGGCTCCATGCCTTAGCCTGAGAAAAGAAAAAGGCAAGAGATCCAGGGTCAAGACCTGATGGGAGAAATATCCAAAAAGGTCCTAGATTCTTGGGTTGCCTTGTCAGAGTGTGCTGACTAGGAAAAAAGGTACCTCTCCTTACTTTTTAGGTGAGGTGAGATCCTTGTGTGCTAGCCATGGACACATGGCGATTCTCCATGGGATTGTGGGTTATGTGACCACTAGGAGTGTGCCATGAGAGTATTTTCTAGCTCCCTAGGTCGTATGTGAGTGGTCAGCCTGATTGCTAGGCTGATTTCCTCCCTTGTGTGAGATTATGGACTCTAGTATGTGTGCCTTAGCCTCCATGGCTAAGTCGTGTGGCTTGTGAGAGGGCTGACTTGCCCAAGCTCGAGCTCTATATGTACTCCATCATTTTGAGTGATTCAACAACCATTCTTCAGCACAAGTGATGCCCTTCCAATCACACATGCTCGCTGCTCCAAGGTTCCTTCTCTCCTTCAGATCCAACATTTGGTATCAGAGCCAAGTTCTGCCACTTCCAGCCAGCACAGGCCGTCACTTTGAGAGTGGCAGGTTAGGGTGAAAACTTCACCAGTATTCACAATCAACCACTGGATTTTCAGGTTGAAGAGACAAGCTTTCCAACGAGTCCAGGATCACAAAGATCCAACGGTCGGATTGAGAGTTATGCTCAAAACGAGGCCGGCCAGGGCAACACTCTTCTCTATGAGTAAGACTGTCGCCTTGTGATGACCATAACTCTCTTGTTTCTTTGTCAAATTTAAAAAGTGGCACATGCGAACTGTAGTATTTTTCCTAAGCTTTCTATTGGTGTAAAAATATTCACAATCCATAGATTGGTTTGGGAGAAATAACGTTTACAAACTGGCTGGTCTGAGTTGGAGTAGGAGCAGAAGCATACCCTGTTTTCAAGAGGGCATATCTTTCAAAATCCCCTGTTGATGACCCTTTTTTATGGGTCGATCTGAAAGGTTTTGAGCTGAAATTTCCAGTGGTGGACTCCGTGTTTGAAAACTCGCAGTGTGCTGGCATCTACAGTCCATTTTCTGTCAGACGGATTTCTTGCAAAAGCAACAGCAGAAGCAGGGGTAGCACCGCCATCTAAGGGCAGCGCTGAGCATCACCAAGGCTCAAAATGGCAGCAGCTGGCATTGTGACAACAGCCCAGCCTCTGGAGAGGCTAGAGGGACGCTCTAACTTCACGTTTTGGAAGATTCGTACCCACCTCCTCTTGGAGGAGAGGGGCTTGTGGGAGGTGGTGAGCGGCGACGAGCCGGCTCCAGTTCCACAGGCAAAAGGCATCACCGCAGCGCAGGTGGTGGCGGGGAAGACGCCGCAAAAGGGTGCAGCTGATGCGGGTTCTTGTGCAGCTGTACCAGCGACGTATGAGGAGTGAAAGAAGAAGGACAGGCAGGCCTATAGGTTGCTTGTCAACACCATCTCCAACCCGCATCTTCAGTACGTGAGTGACAAGGCTAGTGTAAAGGAGGGGTGGGACACGTTGTGCCAGAAGTATGAGAGCAAGGATCCTGCATTCCTCATGCTTTTGGAGGAAAAGATGATGGCGTTGAAAATGCAGGGTGGTGAAGCGATCGAGGCGTATCTGAACAGGGCAATGGAGCTGGCGAAGCAGTTGACAGCGGCCGGCAACCTTGTGGAAGAGACGCGCTTCATCCTCCTCTTCCTCAGGGGACTCCCAACCAGCTACGACACGGTGCGAGAGACGTTGGAGTGCCAGCCGACTCTTGACCTCGACTTATCTGCACGCACTTGGTGCATGTGGAACTGCGTCGCAATGCTACAAAACGCAATGGCGGCAGTAGCAGCAGTGAAGCAGCTTTCATGGCCATGGGCTCACGCAACCAGCAGCAGCAGCAGTCCAGGCAGCAGACAGGCAAGAAGAAGGGCAAGTGCCACTATTCCTAGAATGAGGGGCACTACAAGAAGGAGTGCTTCAAGTTCAAGAGGGACCAAAAGGAGCAGCAACAGCAGTAGCAAAAGCAGTAATCTCCATATCAACAGCAGTAGTAGTCACAGCAACGCCAGCAGCAGCAGCAGCAGCAGAACCAGACTGGCGTGCGCAATTTTGGCAACATGAACGTCGCCAAGGAGGTGCGCGACCGCCTCTTCATGGCAAAGTCTGACATGTCGCAGAAGGAAAAGACGAATCTGGCATGGTACAAGGACTCGGGATGTACCAAGAGCTTGACGCACCACAAGGAGTGGTTCACGCAGCTGCTCTCCATTCCCCCTCGTCCGATTGCTTTGGGTGATGATCGGGTGGTATATGCTGAGGGGATTAGTTTGTGGAGATGTGGTTGGAGACCCCGCGTGGCATTGAAGTGGGAGTGTTCCATGGCGTGCTGTATGTGCCTGATGCTGCGTTCAACCTTCTCTTAGTGTCCTCTCTCACCAACTCAGGACTGCGCGTCGTTTTTGACGATGATTATGTTGGAAAGGGAGCCATCCGGCTCAATTTCAGGTCCACAGGAGCAAGTTCCAGGAAAGTACCAGATGCCTGCTCCGATCGCCAATCGGACTTCACCATTGGAAAGATCATGTGGCAAAATGTCTACGGTCCAAGTTTGAGGCCGATCCAACGGTCGGATTGGGAGATATGAATTTTCGAAGTTTCGGGGGTCATGGACCGTCGATGTCTGAGTGGGCATGGGTGATGGCTCCATGCCTTAGCCTGAGAAAAGAAAAAGGCAAGAGGTCCAGGGTCAAGACCTGATGGGAGAAATATCCAAAAAGGTCCTTGGTCTTAGGATTGCCTTGTCAGAGTGTGCTGACTAGGATAAAGGTACCTCTCCTTACTTTTTAGGTGAGGTGAGATCCTTGTGTGCTAGCCATGGACACATGGCGATTCTCCATGGGTTTGTGGGTTATGTGACCACTAGGAGTGTGCCATGAGAGCATTCTCTAGCTCTCTAGGTCGTGTGTGAGTGGTCAGCCTGATTGCTAGGCTGATTTCCTCCCTTGTGTGAGATTATGGNTGAGCCTTAGCCTCCATGGCTAAGTGGTGTGGCTTGTGAGAGGGCTGACTTGCCCAAGCTCTAGCTCTATATGTACTCCATCATTTTGAGTGATTGAACAACCATTCTTCAGCACAAGTGATGCCCTTCCAATCACACATGCTCGCTGCTCCAAGGCTCCCTCTCTCCTCCATTTCCAACATTTGGTATCAGAGCCAAGTTCTGCCACTTTTAGCCAGCACAGGCCGTCACTTTGAGAGTGACGGGTTGGGGTGAAACCTTCACCAAATTTGACGATCGACCACTGGATCTTCATGTTCAGAAGACAAGCTTTCCAACGAGCCCAAGTTTGCGAAGATCCAACGGTCGGATTGAGTAAGACTGTCGCCTTGTGATGACCATAACTCTCTCGTTTCTTTGTCAATTTTAAAAAGTGGCACACGCGAATTGTAGTATTTTTCCTAAGCTTTCCATTGGAGCAAAAATATTTGCATTCCATTGATTCGTTTGGGAGAAACGCCGTTTTCAAGCTGGCTGGCCTGAGTTGGAGCAGGAGCAGAAGCATACCCTGTTTTCAAGAGGGCACATCTTTTGAAATCCCCTGTTGATGACCCTGTTTTATGGGTCGATCTGAAAGGTTTTGAGCTGAATTTTCTAGTGGTGGGCTCAGTTTTTTAAAATTCCCAGTCTGCTGGCATCTTCAGTACATTTTCTGTCAGACAGATTTCTGGCAGAAGCAGCAGCAGAAGCAGGGGTAGCGCCGCCATCCAAGGGCAGCGCTGAGCATCACCAAGGCTCAAAATGGCAGCAGCTGGCGTTGTGACAGCAGCCCAGCCTTTGGAGAGGCTGGAGGGACGCGCCAACTTCACGTTTTGGAAGATCCGAACCCGCCTCCTTTTGGAGGAGAGGGGCTTGTGGGAGGTGGTGAGCGGCGACGAGCCGGCTCCAGTTCCACAGGCAAAAGGCATCACCGCAGCGCANGTTTTATGGGTCGATCTGAAAGGTTTTGAGCTGAATTTTCCAGTGGTGGGCTCAGTTTTTTAAAATTCCCAGTCTGCTGGCATCTACAGTCCATTTTCTGTCAGACAGATTTCTGGCAGAAGCAGCAGCAGAAGCAGGGGTAGCGCCGCCATCCAAGGGCAGCGCTGAGCATCACCAAGGCTCAAAATGGCAGCAGCTGGCGTTGTGACAGCAGCCCAGCCTTTGGAGAGGCTGGAGGGACGCGCCAACTTCACGTTTTGGAAGATCCGTACCCGCCTCCTGTTGGAGGAGAGGGGCTTGTGGGAGGTGGTGAGCGGCGACGAGCCGGCTCCAGTTCCACAGGCAAAAGGCATCACCGCAGCGCAGGTGGTCGCGGGGAAGACGCCGCAAAAGGATGCAGCTGATGCGGGTTCTTCTGCAGCTGTACTAGCGACGTATGAGGAGTGGAAGAAGAAGGACAGGCAGGCCTATAGGTTGCTTGTCAACACCATCTCCAACCCGCATCTTCAGTACGTGAGTGACAAGGCTACTGCAAAGGAGGGGTGGGACACATTGTGCAAGAAGTATGAGAGCAAGGATCCTGCATTCCTCATGCTTTTGGAGGAAAAGATGATGGCGCTGAAAATGCAGGGTGGTGAAGGGATGGAGGCGTATCTGGACAGGGCCAAGGAGCTGGCGAAGCAGCTGAGAGCAGCCGGCAACCCTGTGGAACAGACGCGCTTCATCCTCCTCTTGCTGAGGGGACTCCCAACCAGCTACGACACGGTGCGAGAGAAGCTGGAGTGCCAGCCATCTCTCGACCTCGACTTCATCTGCACCCACCTGGTGCAGGTGGAATTGCGTCGCAATGTAGCAAAGCGCAATGGCGGCAGCAACAGTGAAGCAGCTTTCATGGCCATGGGCTCACGCAACCAGCAGCAGCAGCAGTCCGGGCAGTAGAGGCAAGAAGAAGGGCAAGTGCCACTATTGCCAGAAAGACGGGCACTACAAGAAAGAGTGCTTCAAGTTCAAGAGGGACCAGAAGGAGCAGCAGGAGCAGTAGTAGCAAAAGCAGCAATCTCCACAGCAACAGCAGCAGCAGTCACAACAACGCCAGCAGCAGCAGCAGCAGCAGAACCAGACAGGCGTGTGCCATTTTGGCAACATGAACGTTGCCAAGGAGGTGCGCGACCGCCTCTTCATGGCGAAGTCTGACATGTCACAGAAGGAAAAGGCGGATCTGGCGTGGTACAAGGACTCGGGGTGTACCAAGAGTCTGACGCACCACAAGGAGTGGTTCACGCAGCTGCTCTCCATTCCCCCCCGTCCGATTGCTTTGGGTGATGATCGGGTGGTGTATACTGAGGGGATTGGGATTGTGGAGATGTGGTTGGAGACCCCGCGTGGCATTGAAGTGGGAGTGTTCCATGGCGTGCTGTATGTGCCTGATGCTGCGTTCAACCTTCTCTCAGTGTCCTCTCTCACAAACACAGGACTGCGCGTCATTTTTTACGATGATTACGGCTACATCCTCGACAAGGAAACAGGAGAGGAGTTGGCCAAGTCGGTGAAGGAGGGCGACATGTACCGCCTGCTGGGGGCGACCAAGATCCCGCGTGANCACGCAGCTGCTCTCCATTCCCCCCCGTCCGATTGCTTTGGGTGATGATCGGGTGGTGTATACTGAGGGGATTGGGATTGTGGAGATGTGGTTGGAGACCCCGCGTGGCATTGAAGTGGGAGTGTTCCATGGCGTGCTGTATGTGCCTGATGCTGCGTTCAACCTTCTCTCAGTGTCCTCTCTCACAAACACAGGACTGCGCGTCATTTTTTACGATGATTACGGCTACATCCTCGACAAGGAAACAGGAGAGGAGTTGGCCAAGTCGGTGAAGGAGGGCGACATGTACCGCCTGCTGGGGGCAACCAAGATCCCGCGTGAGCAGTGTCTTGCAGCAGTGGTCCAGGCGACAGATGGCGAGATCTGGCTTGCACGCTACGGCCACATCGGCATGCGCGCCTTACAGCAGCTTCAAGCAAAGCAGATGGTGCGTGACCTACCTACCATCTCTAACTTTGAGGAGCAGTTATGCATTGGCTTTTTGGAGGGGAAGCAGCACCGCGAGGCGTTCTCTAGAGCAGGGGAGCGTGCAAAAGGGGTGTTGGAGCTGGTCCACACGGACTTGTGCGGACCGATGCAGACCCAGAGCTTTGGAGGCTCTAGGTATTTTCTCACCTTCATTGATGATTTCAGCCGTTATACTGCTGTGTACTTCCTTTCCTCCAAGGACCAGTGCTTTGACAGGTTCAAGGAGTTCAAGGCCATGATGGAGAACCAGACCGCCAAGAAGATCAAGGCGCTGTGCAGCGATCGCGGTGGAGAATACCTAAGCAAGGAGTTCCAGGACTACCTCGCAACAGCTGGCATCAAGGCGCACCGTACCGCGCCGTACTCGCCGCAGCGGAACGGCATAGCAGAACGCGCCAACCGTACCATTGTGGAGTCGGCGCGCTCCATGCTGCACGCGGCTCGGCTGACCTACGACTTCTAGGCTGAAGCTGTGAGCACTGCGGTCTACATCAAGAACCGTAGTCCAACTAAGGCGCTGGAGCAGATGACGCCGTACGAGGCGTGGTTCGGCAAGAAGCCGAGCGTGGGTCATCTTCGCGCGTTTGCCAGCTTGGCGCACATGCACGTGCCAAAGGAGAAGCGGCAAAAGTGGGATGCGAAGAGTGCACAAAAACTGATGATTGGCTACGACGTGGCAAGCAAGGCGTATCGCCTCCACGAGAGGGATACAGGCCACGTTATCATCTCCAGGGATTTCGTCTTCAACGAGAGTAACGTCATCGGCACCAACATCGTGTGTGAAGAGGCAACAGAACAAGCAGGTGACTAGACAGTGGGAGTAGAAATTCTTCCTGACCCAGTTTCTCTCGACCTTTCCTCCACTATGAGAGTGGGAGAATCACTCTACTCTCCCATGTCTGATGTTGCAGATACAACAGCCTCATCGGCAGAAGCAGAGGAGGGAGATGTAGCACCACCAGCAGCAACAGTTGTGCTAGCAGCACCGCGCCAGCCTCCCGCTAACGCTCCAGCACCAGGTCGCAGGTAACCTCTTAGGGTGCGTTACAAGCCTGGTGAGCGCGGCCATTTCTGGATGCTCCAGAAACCAGAACAGATGAACGTGGCAGTTGCAGCAGATTCAAATGAGCCAACATCATACAAGGAGGCCATGGCTGCACCAGATGCAGCAGATTGGGCGCAAGCCATGCAGCACGAGATACAATCGCAGCTGGACAACGGCACGTGGGAGCTGACTGAGCGTCCACCAGGACGTAAGTTGATCAAGTGCAAGTGGGTGTTCAAGAAGAAGCGGGGAGCAGATGGTAACATGGAAAAGTACAAGGCGAGGCTGGTCGCCAAGGGCTACTCGCAGTAGGAGGGCATCGACTACACAGAAACTTTTGCCCCTGTTGCAAAGTTTGCCTCTGTGCGCACGCTCCTCTCTTATGATGCAGCTGAAGACTTCGAGGTTTACCACATGGATGTCAAGACGGCATTCTTGAATGGTGACTTGGAAGAGGAGATCTACATGGAGCAGCCGGAGGGGTTCGTTATGGATGGCCAAGAGCACCTGGTCTGCAAGCTGCAAAAGTCGCTGTACGGCCTCAAGCAAGCGTCGCGTGCTTGGAACCAGAAGTTGGATGCGGCGTTGCAGTGCATGGGGTTTGAGCGCAGCGAGTGTGACTACAGCGTGTATCGCTGGCAGCATGAGCATGAGATCCTCATCATCATTGTCTATGTGGATGACATGCTCCTCCTTTCCAATAGCATGTCTGCACTACAGGAGTTCAAGGAAGCCATGCAGGGTCGCTTCCAGATGTCTGATCTCGGGGAGGCATCATACTTCCTCGGTATCCAGATCACGCGTGACCGCAAGTCACGCTCTCTCACGCTGCAGCAGAGCCGCTACATCAAGGATGTTTAGCAGCGGTTTGGTATGGCTGAGGCAAAACCCATTGACATGCCGCTAGAGACGCGGCAGTACCTCGTGAGCTTTAATGGAGAAGTAGATACAGCCGAGCGGCAGAAGTACCAGAGCGTCGTCGGCAGTCTCATGTACCTGATGGTGGCAACCAGGCCGGACCTCGCACAAGCTGTGAGCGCTGTGAGCCAGCACATGGCTAATCCCGGACTGGAGCACCAGAAGGTAGTGAAGTGGATCTTCTGCTACCTTGCTGGAACAATCAACGTCGGCATCACCTACAACGGCAATGACAATATCATCATCGGCTACACAGATGCAGATTGGGTTTCAAATCCTCAGACCCGCAAGTCCATCTCTGGACATGTATTTCTCATGAATGGAGGTGCCATCCGCTGGTGCAGCAAGCGGCAGGTGGTCGTGGCCACCTCGAGTACAGAAGCTGAGTACGTATCTCTCAGCTTTGGAGCCAAGGAAGCAGTTTGGCTCCAGCGTCTCATGGCAGAGATGAGTGGGAGTGCAGCAGTTCCAGTTCCAGCAGTTCCAGTTCCTGTGCGCATTGACAACTAGAGCGCAATCGCACTCGCCAAGAATCCTGAGCACCATGCACGCACCAAGCACATTGATATCGTATATCATTTCATCAAGCACATGGTGCAGGAGGGTGCTATCAAGCTGGAGTTTACTCCAACCAGCAAGCAGGTCGCTGATTTCTGCACCAAGCCAGTGACCCGTGAGAAGCAGCAGTTCTGCATGAAGGTATGTGGAGTCATCCCACTTTGACTGCGGCAAAGTGGGAGATTGTTGGAAAAAGGAGCCATCCGGCTCAGTCTCAGGTCCACAGGAGCAAGTTACGGGAAAGTACGAGATGCCTGCTCCGATTGTCAATCCAACTTCTTCATTGGAAAGATCAGGTGGCGAAATATCTACGGTCCAAGTTTGAGGCCGATCCAATGGTCGGATTGGGAGATATAAATTTTCAAAGTTTTGGGGGTCATGGACCGCTGATATCCGGGTGACCATGGGCAACGGCTCCATGCTTTAGCCTGAGAAAAGAAATAGGCAAGAGGTCCATGGTCAAGACCTGATGGGATAAATATCCAAAAAGGTCCTTCGTCTTAGGATTGCCTTGTCAGAGTGTACTGACTAGGATAAAGGTACCTCTCCTTACTTTTTAGGTGAGGTGAGATCCTTGTGTGCTAGCCATGGATACATGGCAATTCTCCATGGGTCTGTGGGTTATGTGACCATTAGGAGTGTGCCATGAGAGGATTCTCTAGCTCTCTAGGTCGTGTGAGTGGTCAGCCTGATTGCTAGGCTGATTTCCTCCCTTGTGTGAGATTATGGACTCTAGTGTGTGAGCCTTAGCCTCCATGGCGAAGTGGTGTGGCTTGTGAGAGGGCTGACTTGCCCAAGCTCTAGCTCTATATGTACTCCATCATTTTGAGTGATTCAACAACCATTCTTCAGCACAAGTGATGCCCTTCCAATCACACATGCTCGCTGCTCCAAGACTCCCTCTCTCCTCCAGGTCCAACACCGCCATAAGGAGAATCATCTTTTGCATATTGGTATCGATTTCCCAATTCATGTGGGTAGCTTGCTGCAATAGTCCTTCAAACTACAACAGGAAGTCCGGAATCAACTCTTCCTCGCTCACCCTCATCAAACTCAGCTTTTGAGGTATGAAGAGGTAATTTGCAAGAGTCATTGATTGTTGTACACGTGCAAACTTCTTTTAAGCCTTTGACGCATGTGTGATACCTTGGACGTGGATATGCTGTGTCTCATGCAATGATGTTTCAAGAATCGAAAGCGCAATTGACCTTATATGCTTCTTGATCATGATTGATATTTGGACAAGCACAGGATGGACTAGGCATGCACTGCTCCCTTCGAAAAAGTCCCCTACGTCTGGTCTAGATAGACAAGGCATGCACGACTTCTTTGTAGCAAGTCTCCTTGGTCTAATCAGGATGGCATAGCAAGCAAATACTGTTGGATCTGGAGGAGAGAGGGAGTCTTGGAGTAGCGAGCATGTGTGATTGGAAGGGCATCACTTGTGCTGAAGAATGCTTGTTCAATCACTCAAAATGATGGAGTACATATAGAGCTAGAGCTTGGGCAAGTCAGCCCTCTCACAAGCCACACCACTTAGCCATGGAGGCTAAGGCTCACACACTAGAGTCCATAATCTCACACAAGGGAGGAAATCAGCCTAACAATCAGGCTGACCACTCACACACNAGAATGCTCTCATGGCACACTCCTAGTGGTCACATCACCTACAAACCCATGGAGAATCGCCATGTGTCCATGGCTAGCACACAAGGATCTCACCTCACCTAAAAAGTAAGGAGAGGTACCTTTATCCTAGTCAGCACACTCTGACAAGACAATCCTAAGACTAAGGACCTTTTTGGATATTTCTCCCATCAGGTCTTGACCCTGGACCTCTTGCCTTTTTCTTTTCTCATGCTAAGGCATGGAGTCATCACCCATGCCCACCCAGACATCGACGGTCCATGACCCCCGAAACTTCGAAAATTCATATCTCCCAATCCGACTGTTGGATTGGCCTGAAACTTGGACCGTAGATAATTTGCCACCTGATCTTTGCAATGAAGACGTTGGATTGACGATCGGAGCAGGCATCTGAAAGTTTCCTGGAACTTGCTCCTGTGGACCTGAAATAGAGCCGGATGGCTCCTTTCCCAACAATCTCCCACTTTGCCGTAGTCAGAGTGGGCTGAGTCCACATGCCTTCATGCAGAACTGCTACTTCTCACGGGTCAGTGGCTTGGTGCAGAAATCAGCGACCTGCTTGCTAGTTGGAGTAAACTCCAGCTTGATAGCACCCTCCTGTACCATGTGCCTGATGAAGTGATATGCGATCTCAATGTGCTTGGTGCGAGCATGGTTCTCGGGATTCTTGGCGAGTGCGATTGCGCTCCGGTTGTCGACGCGTTCAGGAACTGGAACTGCTACACTCCCACTTATCTCCGCCATGAGACGCTGGAGCCAAACTGCTTCCTTGGCTCCAAAGCTGAGAGAGACGTACTCAGCTTCTGTGCTCGAGGTGGCCACGACCACCTGTCGCTTGCTGCACCAGCTGATGGCACCTCCATTCATGAGAAACACATGTCCAGAGATGGACTTGCGAGTCTCAGGGTTTGAAGCCCAATCTGCGTCTGTGTAGCCGATGATGCTGTTGTCGTTGCTGTTGTAGGTGATGCCGATGTTGGCGGTTCCAGCAAGGTAGCAGAAGATCCGCTTCACTGCCTTCTGGTGCTCAGGGCTGGGGTTAGCCATGTGCTGGCTCACAGCGCTCACAGCCTGTGCGAGGTCCGGCTTGGTTGCCACCATCAGGTACATGAGACTGCCGACGACGCTCTGGTACTTCTGCCGCTCAGCTGCATCTGCTTCTCCACTGAAGCTCACAAGGTACTGCCGCGTCTCTAGCAGCGTGCCGATGGGTTTGGCCTCTGCCATGCCGAACCGCTGCAGGACGTCCTTGATGTAGCGACTTTGCTGCAGCGAGAGAGAGCGTGATTTGCGGTCTCGCGTGATCTGGATACCGAGGAAGTATGACGCCTCCCCGAGGTCAGACATCTGGAAGCGCTCCTGCATGGCCTCCTTGAACTCCTGCAGTGCAGACATGCTGTTGGAAAGGAGGAGCATGTCATCCACATAGACAATGATGATGAGGATCTCATGCTCATGCTGCCAGCAATACACGCTATAGTCACACTCGCTGCGCTCAAACCCCATGCACTGCAGCGCCGCATCTAACTTCTGGTTCCAAGCACGCGACGCTTGCTTCTAACTTCTGCAGCTTGCAAACCAGGTGCTCCTGGCCATCCATGACGAACCCCTCCGGCTGCTCCATGTAGATCTCCCCCTCCAAGTCACCATTCAATAATGCCGTCTTGACATCCATGTGGTGAACCTCGAAGTCCTCATCTGCTGCATAAGAGAGCAGCGTGCGCACAGAGGCAAACTTTGCAACAGGGGCAAAAGTTTCTGTGTAGTCGATGCCCTCCTGCTGAGAGTAGCCCTTGGCGACCAGCCTTGCCTTGTACTTTTCCAGGTTACCATCTGCTCCCCGCTTCTTCTTGAACACCCACTTGCACTTGATCACCTTACGTCCTGGTGGACGCTCAGTCAGCTCCCACGTGCCGTTGTCTAGCTGTGACTGTATCTCCTGCTGCACGGCTTGCGCCAAATCTGCTGCATCCGGTGCAGCCATGGCCTCCTTGTATGACATTGGCTCATTTGAATCTGCTGCAACTGCAACGTTCATCTGTTCTGGTTTCTACAGCATCCAGAAATGGCCGCGCTCACCAGGCTTGTAACGCACCCTGAGAGGGTACCTCCGACCTGGAGATGGAGCGTTAGCAGGCGGCTGACGCGGTGCGGCTGGCACAACTGCTTCTGCTGGTGGTGCTACATCTCCCTGCTCTACTTCTGCCGATGAAGCTGCTGTATCTGCTGCATCAGACATGGGAGAGTAGAGTGATTCTCCCACTGTCACAGTAGAGGAAGGATCGGGAGAAACTGGGTCAGGAAGAATTTCTGCTCCCACTGTCTCGTCAGCTGCTGGTTCTGTTGCCTCTTCACACACAATGTTGGTGCCGATGACGTTGCTCTCATTGAAGACGACATCCCTGGAGATGATGACGTGGCCTGTATCCCTCTCGTAGAGGCGATACGCCTTGCTTGCCACGTCGTAGCCAATCATCAGCATCTGCGCACTCTTCGCGTCCCACTTTTGCCGCTTCTCCTTTGGCACGTGCATGTGCGCCAAGCTGCCAAACGCGCGAAGATGACCCACGCTCAGCTTCTTGCCGAACCACGCCTCGTACGGCGTCATCTGCTCCAGCGCCTTAGTTGGACTACGGTTCTTGATATAGACCGCAGTGCTCACAGCTTCAGCCCAGAAGTCGTAGGTCAGCCGAGCCGCGTGCAGCATGGAGCGCGCCAACTCCACAATGGTACGGTTGGCGCGTTCTGCTATGCCGTTCTGCTGCGGCGAGTACGGCGCGGTACGCTGCGCCTTGATGCCAGCTGCTGCGAGGTCGTCCTGGAACTCCTTGCTTAGGTATTCTCCACCGCGATCGCTGCGCAGCGCCTTGATCTTCTTGCCGGTCTGGTTCGTCATCATGGCCTTGAACTCCTTTAACCTGTCAAAGCACTGGTCCTTGGAGGAAAGGAAGTACACAGTAGTGTAACGGCTGAAATCATCAATGAAGGTGAGAAAATACCTAGAGCCTCCAAAGCTCAAGGTCTGCATCGGTCCGCACAAGTCCGTGTGGACCAGCTCCAACACCCCTTTTGCACGCTCCCCTGCTCCAGAGAACGCCTCGCGGTGCTGCTTCCCCTCCAAACAGCCAATGCATAACTGCTACTCAAAGTTAGAGATGGTAGGTAGGTCACGCACCATCTGCTTTGCTTGAAGCTGCTGTAAGGCGCGCATGCCGATGTGGCCGTAACGTGCATGCCAGATCTCGCCATCTGTTGCCTGCACCACTGCTGCAAAACTCTGCTCACGCGGGATCTTGGTCGCCCCCAGCAGGCGGTACATGTCGCCCTCCTTCACCGACTTGGCCAACTCCTCTCCTGTTTCCTTGTCGAGGATGTAGCCATAATCATCGTCAAAAACGACGCGCAGTCCTGTGTTTGTGAGAGAGGACACTGAGAGAAGGTTGAATGCAGCATCAGGCACATACAGCACGCCATGGAACACTCCCACTTCAATGCCACGCGGGGTCTCCAACCACATCTCCACAATCCCAATCCCCTCAGCATACACCACCCGATCATCACCCATTGCAATAGGACGGGGAGGGATGGACAGCAGCTGTGTGAACCACTCCTTGTAGTGCGTCAGGCTCTTGGTACACCCTGAGTCCTTGTACCATGCGAGATCTGCCTTCTCCATCTGCGACATGTCAGACTTCGCCATGAAGAGACGGTCCCGCACCTCCTTCGCCACGTTCATGTTGCCAAAGTGGCGTACTCCTGTCTTGTTCTGCTGCTGCTGCTGTTGCTGACGCTGCTATGACTGCTGCTGTTGCTGCTGTGTAGACTGCTGCTTTTGCTGCTGCTGCTCCTGCTGCTCCTTCTGGTCCCTCTTGAGTTTGGAACACTCCTTCTTGTAGTGTCCCTCTTTCTGGAAGTAGTGGCATTTGCCTTTCTTCTTGCCTCTTTGCTGCCCAGACTGCTGCTGCTGCTACTGGTTGCGTGAGCTTGTGGCTACAAAAGCTGCTTCACTGCTGCCGCCGCCATTACGCTTTGCTGCATTGCGATGCAATTCCACCTGCACCAGGTGTGTGCAGATGAAGTCGAGGTCGAGAGTTGGCTGGCACTCCAGCGTCTCTCGCACGGTGTTGTAGCTGGTTGGGAGTCCCCTCAGCAAGAGGAGGATGAAGCGCGTCTCTTCCACAGGGTTGCCGGCCGCTCTCAGCTGCTTTGCCAGCTCCTTTGCCCTGTCCAGGTACGCCTCCATCCCTTCACCACCCTGCATTTTCAGCGCCATCATCTTTTCCTCCAAAAGCATGAGGAATGCAGGATCCTTGCTCTCATACTTCTTGCACAACGTGTCCCACCCCTCCTTTGCAGTAGCCTTGTCACTCAAGTACTGAAGATGCGGGTTGGAGATGGTGTTGACAAGCAACCTGTAGGCCTGCCTGTCCTTCTTCTTCCACTCCTCATACGCCGCCGCTGCAGTTGTAGATGAACTTGCATCTGCTGCACCTTTCTGCGGCGTCTGCCCCACCACCACCTGCGCTGCGGTGATGCCTTTTGCCTGTGGAGGCGGAGCGCGCTCGTCGCCGCTCACCACCTCCCACAAGCCCCTCTCCTCCAAAAGGAGGCGGGTACAGATCTTCCAAAACGTGAAGTTGGCGCATCCTTCCAGCCTCTCCAAGGGCTGGGCTGCTGTTACCACGCCTGGTGCTGCCATTTTGAGCTTTGGTGATGCTCAACGCTGCCCTTGGATGGCGGCGCTACCCCTGCTTCTGCTGTTGCTTCTGCCAGAAATCTGTCTGATAGAAAATGGACTGTAGATGCCAGCAGACTGGGAATTTGGAAAAACTGATTTCATCACTAGAAAATTCAGCTCAAAACCTTTCAGATCGACCCATAAAACAGGGTCATCAACAGGGGATTTTGAAAGTTATGCCCTCTTGAAAACAGGGTATGCTTCTGCTCCTACTCCAACTCAGACCAGCCAGCTTCTAAACGGCGTTTCTCCCAAACGAATCAATGGAATGCAAATATTTTTGCACCAATGGAAAGCTTATGAAAAAGACTACAATTCGCATGTGCCACGTTTTAAATTTGACAAAGAAACGAGAGAGTTATGGTCATCACAAAGCGACAGTCTTACTCATAGAGAAGAGTGTAGCCCTGGCCGACCTCGTTTTGAGCATAACTCTCCATCCAATTGTTGGATCTTTGCAATCTTGGGCTCGTTGCAAAGCTTGTCTCGCGAACTTGAAGATCCTGTGGTCGATTGTCAACTTTGGTCAAGGTTTGACCCCAACCCGTCACTCTCAAAGTGACGGCCTGCGCTGGCTGAATCTGGCAGAATCTGGCTCTGATACCAAATGTTGGATCTGGAGGAGAGAGGGAGTCTTGGAGCAGGGAGCATGTGTGATTGGAAGGGCATCACTTGTGCTGAAGAATGGTTGTTCAATCACTCAAAATGATGGAGTACATATAGAGCTAGAGCTTGGGCAAGTCAGCCCTCTCACAAGCCACACCACTTAGTCATGGAGGCTAAGGCTCACACACTAGAGTGCACAATCGCACACAAAGGAGGAAATCAGCCTAACAATCACGCTGACCACTCACACACGACCTTGAGAGCTAGAGAATGCTCTCATGGCACACTCCTAGTGGTCATATCACCCACAAACCCATGGAGTATCGCCATGTGTCCATGGCTAGCACACAAGGATCTCACCTCACCTAAAAAGTAAGGAGAGGTACCTTTATCCTAGTCAGCACACTCTGACAAGACAATCCTAAGACCAAGGACCTTTTTGGATATTTCTCCCATCAGGTCTTGACCCTGGACCTCTTGCCTTTTTATTTTCCCAGGCTAAGGCATGGAGTCATCACCCATGCCCACCCAGACATCGACAGTCCATGACCCCCGAAACTTCAAACATTCATATCTCCTAATCCGACCGTTGGATCGGCCTGAAACTTGGACCATAGATAATTTGCCACCTGATCTTTGCAGTGGTGAAGACGGATTGACGATCGGAGCAGGCATCTGAAAGTTTCCTGGAACTTGCTCCTGTGGACCTGAAATTGAGCCGG
Source organism: Penium margaritaceum (assembly GCA_023375785.1). NCBI lineage: Eukaryota > Viridiplantae > Streptophyta > Zygnematophyceae > Desmidiales > Peniaceae > Penium > Penium margaritaceum. The sequence goes on along the minus strand of SZWC01000884.1, from coordinate 76,028 downwards.
ATGGCTCCTTTCCCAACAAATACTACCTACGACAACTCCTTGTGGCTTAGATGTTCCAGAGTTAGTCTCTGGAGGGAGAGGTATCTGGGTCAAATCCCAGCCTGGTGACTAATTTTCTTTGTGACCAAAAGGAGGACAGGAAGGTTCTAAGAGACATCTTAGAACATTCCAAGGTCCTTCTTTGTGGTTGGCGGCTATTGGCGGTCACAGGGAGCGCCATGTAGGCAAGGGGGATGACGCAATCCAGATTGCCCCCAAAGTGGCTCATCCAAGGAGCCACTACGCGCCTAGACTAGAGCGTTTCTCGAGGAATACAAGAACCTGTCAGCTGCCTGTCATTGAGTACAATTCTTACCTTTGAGACTCTTCTCAGAGTTGTCCACTATAGGCAGACAATAAAGAAGTATTGGTTGGTCTAAGCCCTAGGCGTTTGCTCCTCGCGCGAAAGTGACCAGGTACTAAGGACATAGGAAGTAGTTCCTATGAACTGCTCAACGTGGAACCTTGGCGCTGAGGATGATATCATCTCTTGGTTGCAATACCAAGAGCGGTCGGCGGGAACCATTGTGTCCGAATTCGTTTTGTAGAATGTTGTCTCAGGCATGTTTGACAAAGAGTTATGCACCCACACTGACTAGTTGTAAGGCACGCTTCTGCGCACTCCCTCGCCCTCTCCATTTTGATTCGCGTATCCGCTCCATCAACTCCATGTGCTCCATCAGCTCCATCAGCTCCAACGGTGGGTGCTGGCATCTAGCAAACGAGGGCCAAGGATAAGCTCTGCCCTTGGAGATACGACCCTTGGGTCCTAACCAGTATAAGCTTTGCCCTTGGAGGCACGATCTTGGGTTCGCTAGTGTGCGGTTTTTTCTCTTTGCAGGTGATCAACGGCTGAGGAGTAAGCGACGAATTTGCACGTTCTAAAGCGATAGCAAACAACACTCTACATCAGCCTTATCGGCCTGAGCAAAGCAGAGAAGCAGAGAAGTAGAGAAGTAGTATGATGATACCCGTGATGCTCACTCTCAAGCAAGTCAATGGAAGGATGTCAAAGTTCACAGGATTTGGTTTTCCCATGTAGGGATGGTAATATGAGATTGTCATGAGGGTGCGTGGCTACCTGAAGATGCTCTTTGGAGAAGAGGTTAAACCTCAAAAAACACATCCCGGATACGAAGTGTGGAGTGTCAAAAATGACATGGCGTTTGCGATTCTTGTGACATCACTGCATGAGTTACAACATGTCCACCTCGAAGGTATCACACATGTATCAAAGGCTTATGAGAAGCTTGTACGTTTACACCAATCAATGGCTCTTGCAAATTGCCTCTTCATCCTTCGAAAGCTGATTTCGATGAGGGTGAGCCAGGGAGAGTCAATTCCGGAGTTCTTGTTGTAGTTTCAAGGACTCCTGTAGGAAGTGACCGAATTGAACTGGGAAATCGACACCAACATACAGGCCAAAATCCTCCTCATGGCGCTACCTGAAAGCTGGGGTCCTCTGATCACCGTCTTTGGCAGTTACAAGGAGGAGGATACGACGTATGAGGCAGTGTCCGAGTATGTGCGGAACGAGGCCATGCGTTGTAGCGCTAGTGAGGCTAACATTTCAGCCTAAATTGCACAGTACTGTGGTCGTGGCAACTACTCCTCTTCTAGTCAGAGCAATAGCGGGAGCGGTGGCGGTGGAGGAAAAGGCAATGGTGGCGGTGGAAAGAGTTTAAAGCATCTTGGGAACTGCCATAACTGTGGCAAGCCTGGGCATTGGGCACAGGAGGGCAGGGCTCCCAAGAAGGAAGACAGAGATCATGGTGGTAGATATGAGGCAAAGGAATGGGTAAGGAATTGACAAACGTGATAGCTGAGAGTATGCCGATAACCAAGGGAGCAGTACTGCTCAAGTGTGGAGCTTACGGGCTCGACTCTGGCATAAACCAAAACTCTTCAAGAGAGAAAGATGGGTTCATCTCCATTGGAGACACTAAACATTGCTTCACGTGTACCAACGGCTGCCTTGTCCATGCGCAAGACGAGGGAGAAATGTTAATCAGCATTAACGTGAACAGTGTCTTAAAAGACTTGAAACTGGAGAACGTCGTCTACATGCCGTCTTTTGCGGCAAACCTCGTATGAGTGTCCAAAATCACTGACTAGGACATGACGATTGTCTTCACAGAGGAGGCCGTGATTGTCAAGAAGGACATCAAGATCTCTATCCCAAGGATAGTCTTGTCGCACACGTCCCAAGAGTTGATGGGCTCTATGTGCTGCAGACCAAAGCCCTTGAGAGTAGAAATGAGGGATATACGCCGGTTGAAGAGCCCAAATCTTCAAAGCCTTATGTTGTACCACAAGCTGTCACCATGGCTATTGGGAAAGGTGCCATCCGGCCCAATTTCAGGTCCACAGGAGCAAGTTCCAGGAAATTACCAGATGCCTGCTCCGATTGTCAATCCGACTTCACCATTGGAAAGATGAGGTGGCAAAATATCTACGGTCCAAGTTTGAGGCCAATCCAACAGTCGGATTGGGAGATATGAATTTTCGTAGTTTTCGGGGTCATCGACCGCCGATATCCGGGTGACCATGAGCGATGGCTCCATGCCTTAGCCTGGGAAAAGAAAAAGGCAAGAGATCCAGGGTCAAGACCTGATGGGAGAAATATCCAAAAAGGTCCTAGATTCTTGGGTTGCCTTGTCAGAGTGTGCTGACTAGGAAAAAAGGTACCTCTCCTTACTTTTTAGGTGAGGTGAGATCCTTGTGTGCTAGCCATGGACACATGGCGATTCTCCATGGGATTGTGGGTTATGTGACCACTAGGAGTGTGCCATGAGAGCATTTTCTAGCTCTCTAGGTCGTATGTGAGTGGTCAGCCTGATTGCTAGGCTGATTTCCTCCCTTGTGTGAGATTATAGACTTCAGTGTGTGTGCCTTAGCCTCCATGGCTAAGTGGTGTGGCTTGTGAGAGGGCTGACTTGCCCAAGCTCTAACTCTATATGTACTCCATCATTTTGAGTGATTCAACAACCATTCTTCAGCACAAATGATGCCCTTCCAGTCCCACATGCTCGCTGCTCCAAGGCTCCCTCTCTCCTCCAGTTCCAACATTTGGTATCAGAGCCAAGTTCAGCCACATTCAGCCAGCACAGACTGTCACATTGAGAATGACGGATTGGGGTAAACCTTCTACAAATTTGACAATCAACTACACGATCTTCAAGTTCAAGAGATAAGCTTTCCAACGAGCCCAAGATCACGAAGCTCCAACGGTCGGATTGAGAGTTATGCTCAAAACGAGGTCGGCCAGGACTGCACTCTTCTCTCTGAGTAAGACTGTCGCCTTGTCATGACCATAACTCTCTTGTTTCTTTGTCAAATTTAAAAAGCAGCACATACGAATTTAATTCTTTTTCCTAAGCTTTCCATTGGTGGAAAAATATTTGCATTCCATTAGTACGTTTGGGAGAAACGCCGTTTACAAGCTGGCTGGTGTGAGCTGGAGTTGAAGCAGAAGCATACCCTGTTTTCAAAAGGGCATATCTCTGAAAATCCCCTGTTGATGACCCTCTTTTATGGGTTGATCTGAAAGGTTTTGAGCTAAATGCTTCAGTGGTGGGCTCAGTTTTTTAAAATTCACAGTCTGCTGGCCTCTACAGTGTTGGATCTGGAGGAGAGAGGGAGCCTTGGAGCAGTGAGCATGTGTGATTGGAAGGGCATCACTTGTGCTGAAGAATGGTTGTTCAATCACTCAAAATGATGGAGTACATATAGAGCTAGAGCTTGGGCAAGTCAGCCCTCTCATAAGCCACACCACTTAGCCATGGAGGCTAAGGCTCACACACTAGAGTCCATAATCTCACACAAGGGAGAAAATCAGCCTAGCAATCAGGCTGACCACTCACACACGACCTAGAGAGCTAGAGAATGCTCCCATGGCACACTCCTAGTGGTCACATAACCCACAAACCCATGGAGAATCGCCATGTGTCCATGGCTAGCACACAAGGATCTCACCTCACCTAAAAGGTAAGGAGAGGTACCTTTATCCTAGTCAGCACACTCTGACAAGGCAATCCTAAGACCAAGGACCTTGTTGGATATTTCTCCCATCAGGTCTTGACCCTGGACCTCTCGCCTTTTTCTTTTCTCAGGCTAAGGCATGGAGCCATCGCCCATGGTCACCCGGATATCGGCGGTCGATGACCCCTGAAACTACGAAAATTCATATCTCCCAATCCGAACGTTGGATCGGCCTCAAACTTGGACCGTAGACATTTTGCAACCTGATCTTTCCAATGGTGAAGTTGGATTGACAATCGGAGGAGGCATCTGGTACTTTCCTGGAACTTACTCCTGTGGACCTGAAATTGAGCCGGATGGCTCCTTTCCCAACATACAGTCCATTTTCTGTCAGACAGTTTCCTGGCTGAAGCAGCAGCAGAAGCAGGGGTAGCGCCGTTTTTCAAAGGCAGCGTTGAGTATCACCAAGGCTCAAAATGGCAGCAGCAGGCGTTGTAACAGCAGCCCAGCCCTTGGAGAGGCTGGAAGGACGCGCCAACTTCACGTTTTGGAATATCTGTACCCGCCTCCTTTTGGAAGAGAGGGCTTGTGGGAGGTGGTGAGCAGCGACGAGCGCGCTCCGCCTCCACAGGCAAAAGGCATCACCGCAGCAGAGGTGGTGGCGGGGAAGACGCCGCAGAAAGGTGCAGTAGATGCAAGTTCATCTATAACTGTTGCAGCGGCATATGAGGAGTGGAAGAAGAAGGATAGGCAGGCCTACAGGCTGCTTGTCAACACCATCTCCAACCTGCATCTTCAGTACGTGACTGACAAGGCTACTGCAAAAGAGGGGTGAGACACGTTGTGCAAGAAGTATGAGAGCAAGGATCCTGCATTCCTCATGCTTTTGGAGGAAAAGATGATAGCGTTGAAAATGCAGGGTGGTGAAGGGATGGAGGCGTATCTGGACAGGGCAAAGGAGCTTGCGAAGCAGCTGAGAGCGGCCGGCAACCCTGTGGAAGAGACGCGCTTCATCCTCCTCTTCCTGAGGGGACTCCCAACCAGCTACGACACGGTGTGAGAGACGCTGGAGTGCCAGCCAACTCTCGACCTCGACTTCATCTGCACACACTTGGTACAGGTAGAACTGCGTCGCAATGCAGCAAAGCGCAATGACGGCAGCAGCAGCAGTGAAGCAGCTTTCATGGCCATGGGCTCACGCAACCAGTAGCAGCAGTAGTCCGGGCAGCAGAGAGGCGAGAAGAAGGGCAAGTGCCACTATTGCCAAAAGGAGGGGCATTACAAGAAAGAGTACTTCAAGTTCAAGAGGGACGAGAAGGAGCAGCAGTGGCAGTAGCAAAAGCAGCAATCTCCACAGCAACAGTAGCAGCAGTCACATCATCATTGGCTACACAAACACAAATTGGGCTTCAAACCCTGAGGAACGTAAGTCCATCTGTGGACATGTGTTCCTCATGAATGGTGAGGCCATCAGCTAATGCAGCAAGCAGCAGGTGGGCGTGGCCACCTCAAGCACGGAAGCCGAGTACGTCTCTCTCAGCTTTGGAGCCAAGGACGCAATTTGGCTTCAGCGTCTTATGGCAGAGATGAGTGGGAATGCAACAGTTCCAGTTCTTGTACGCGTCGACAACTAGAGCGCAATTGCACTGGCCAAGAATCGTGAGCACCATGTACGTACAAAGCACATTGACATCGCATATCACTTCATCAGGCATATGGTGCAGGAGGGTACTATCAAGTTGGAATTTACTCCAACCAGCAAGCAGGTCGCTGATTTATGTACCAAGCCACTGACCCGTGAGAAACAGCAGTTTTGCATGAAGGCATGTGGACCCAGCCAACTCTGACTGCGGCAAAGTGGGAGATTGTTGGGAAAGGAGCCATCCGGCAAAGTTTCAGGTCCATAAGAGCAAGTTCCAGGAAAGTACTAGATGCCTGCTCCGATCGTCAATCTGACTTCACCATTGGAAAGATCAGGGGGAAAAATGTTTATGGTCCAAGTTTGAGGCCGATCCAATGGTCGGATTGGGAGATGAAATTTCGTAGCTTTCGGGGTCATCGACCGCCGATATCTGGGTGACCATGGGCAATGGCTCCATGCCTTAGCCTGAGAAAAGAAAAAGGCAAGAGATCCAGGGTCAAGACCTGATGGGAGAAATATCCAAAAAGGTCCTAGATTATTGCATTGCCTTGTTAGAGTGTGCTGACTAGGAAAAAAGGTACCTCTCCTTACGTTTTAGGTGAGGTGAGATCCTCCTGTGCTAGCCATGGACACATGGCGATTCTCCATGGGATTGTGGGTTATGTGACCACTAGGAGTGTGCCATGAGATTTTTTTCTAGCTCTCTAGGTTGTGTGTGAGTGGTTAGCCTGATTGCTAGGCTGATTTCCCCCCTTGTGTGAGATTATGGACTCTAGTGTGTGAGCCTTAGCCTCCATGGCTAAGTGGTGTGACTTGTGAGAGGACTGACTTCCCCAAGCTCTAACTCTATATGTACTCCATCATTTTGAGTGATTCAACAACCATTCTTCAGCACAAGTGATGCCCTTCCAGTCCCACATGCTCGCTGCTCCAAGGCTCCCTCTCTCCTCCAGTTCCAACAATGGCGGCCAACTCCACCAACACCGATGCTGAGCTGTGGCACAGGTGGTTTGGCCATGAGGGCGACAGCACACTGCAATCTATGCAGCAGTACGTAGTGGTTCATGTGTTGGAGGAATGCAAGGCCAAAGATGAGGGAAAGTGAAAAAAGCTACGTGAGCCATGCCTCCAAGGCAAGGCAAAGAAAAAGCCCTTTGAGCGTAATGGGCAATGTGCGGCAGCAATCCTAGACCTGATTCACTTTCATGTATATGGACCATTCCGTACTCCTTCGAACGGGAGCAGCAAGTGTTTCTTGACCTTCATTGATGACCATTGTCAAAAGATGTGGATCTACTTCCTCAAGACAAAGGGAGAGGTCAAGGAGAAGCTGCAAGAGTTAAACGCGATGGTAGAGCGGAAGACAAGTGAGAAGGTCAAGGCACTACGCAGAGACTATAGTGGTGAGCACGAGGCGTGCAAAGACTGGTTGAGTCAACATGGCGTCAACCACCAGACCACCACGCCTTAGACCCTCCAGAGTAATTGTGTTGCCAAACGGATAAACAAGACTATCCTCAGCATGACAGAAAGCATGGTCTTCGACGCAAAACTCCCATCTCATTTCTAGGCTGCAGCTGTTAGAACTGCTTCCTACGTTGTGAATCTCACTCCGGTAGCTGCGCTTGGAATGTATGGTAAGAAGCAAAAAGAGAATTAGCTCAGGACGCCACAAGAAGCTTGGTAAGGGAAGAAGCCAGATGCCTCACACTTGAGGGTCTTTGGCTGTACTGCGTGGACAAAGGTCCAAGCAAGAGAAGGAAGTGGCAAGCTGGATACACGTGCTCGTAAGTGTGTAATGGTCGGATACGACATCACATACAAGGCGTACAGGCTATAGGACCAAGTAGCTGGAAAGCTCATGAGGAGCCGAGATGTCGAGTTTAATGAATGGTCATTCAGCAAGGGAGAGTCGCTCGACCCTGTCCATGCTCCCAAATCAGGAGAGTAGGTTGTGTTCCTCGAGTTAGATGATCAGGTACAAGAAAACTGGTAGATGGTGCCAGTGAAGGATAGTGCCGCATGGAGAGTGGCTGTGCAGGCTGACACAGCAAAAGACTCTCATACAGAATCTGAGACGTCCGAAACCTTTATATCAAACTCTGAGGCGGGTAGCTACCCGCCTCAAAGTTCTTCTGCTCTTCCTCAAAGCTCTTTCTCAAACAACGGATCACTCGGAGCGCTGGAGCAAGGGAAGCAACTAACTCTTGAAGAACCATCAGCAACATGCCGCCTAGTATGCACCAAAAGTAATCTCCGTCCAAGAAGGATGCTCAGAGTGCGGAATGGACCAGACTCAGCTGGTCATGTTTTGTTGGAACTCGAGCAGAGAGGCAGCCTTGGAGCAGCGAGCAGGTAGGACTGGAAGGGCATCAATTGTGCTGAAGAATGGTTGTTGAATCACTCAAAATGATGGAGTACATATAGAGCTAGAGCTTGGGTAAGTGAGCTCTCTCACAAGCCACACCACTTAGCCATGAAGACTAAGGCTCACACACTAGAGTCCTTAATCTCACACAAGGGGGGAAATCAGCCTAGCAATCAGGCTGACCACTCACACACGACCTAAAGAGTCAGAGAATACTCTCATGGCGCACTCCTAGTGGTGACATCACCCACAAACCCATGGAGAATCGCCATGTGTCCATGGCTAGCACACAAGGATTTCACCTCACCTAAAAAGTAAGGGGAGGTACCTTTATCCTAGTCAGGACACTCTGACAAGGCAATCCAAAGACCAAGGACCTTTCTGGATATTTCTCCCATCAGGTCTTGACCCTGGACCTCTTGCCTTTTTCTTTTCTCAGGCTAAGGCATGGAGCCATCGCCCATAGTCACCCGGATATCGGCGGTCGATTACCTGGCGGTCGACCGCCGATATCCGGATGACCATAGGCGATGGCTCCATGCCGTAGCCTGAGAAAAGAAAAAGGCAAGAGGTCCAGGGTCAAGACCTGGTGGGAGAAATATCCAAAAAGGTCCTTGGTCTTAGGATTGCCTTGTCAGAGTGTGTTGACTAGGATAAAGGTACCTCTCCTTACTTTTTAGGTGAGGTGAGATCCTTATGTGCTAGCCATGGACACATGGCGATTCTCCATGGGATTGTGGGTTATGTGACCACTAGGAGTGTGCCATGAGAGCATTTTCTAGCTCTCTAGGTTGTGTGTGAGTGGTCAGCCTGATTGCTAGGCTGATTTCCTCCCTTGTGTGAGATTATGGACTCTAGTGTGTGAGCCTTAGCNTCCATGGCTAAGTGGTGTGGCTTGTGAGAGGGCTGACTTGCCCAAGCTCTAGCTCTATATGTACTCCATCATTTTGAGTGATTCAACAACCATTCTTCAGCACAAGTGATGCCCTTCCAGTCCCACATGCTCGCTGCTCCAAGGCTCTCTCTCTCCTCCAGATCCAACAAGCTGAACTAGACCAAGTACATCATGGAGGGCCTCAAGCGCTACAACATGGAGGACTGCAAGTCCATCAGCACACCGATGACGACAGACATGAAGCTCTCCTCCTCCATGAGCCCCATCATGGAAGCAGAACGGCGTGAGATGGAGAACATTCCCTACGAGTCTGCTGTTGGCACCCTCATGTATACCATCGTACGAACACGCCCTGAGATTTACTATGCTGTGAGACAAGTCAGTAGGTTTGTGGCTTATCCAGGGCCACAGGACTGGCAAGCGACTGGAAAGCGGTCAAGCGCATCATGTGCTACTTACAGAAGACTCGACACATGGGACTCCAGTTTGGAGACCCAGAAGGATCTGACCCGGTACGACTCGTGTGCTAACACAGATACCGACTAGGGGGGAAGAATTGATGATAGAAAAACCGCTGCTAACCTGTGGAAGACATGCGGTTCATCCTCCTCTTCTTGAGGAGACTCCCGGTGAGCTATGATATGGTGCGAGAGACATTGGAGTGCCAGCCGGCTCTCGACATGGACTTCATCTACATGCACCTAGTGTAGGTAGAATAGCGGCGCAATATAGCAAAGGACAATGGCGGGACCAAGTGCAATGAAGCAGCTGTCATGGCCATGGGCTCACCCAACAAGCAGCAGGAGCAGTCCGGGCAGCAGAGAGGCAAGAAGAAGGGTAAGAGCCTCTATTGCCAAAAAAGGGGACACTATAAGAAAAAGTACTTCAAGTTTAAGACGGACCAAGAGTAGTAACAGCAGCAACAAAACCAGCAATTTGTAAAGCAACAACAGCAGTAGTCACAACGTCAGCAGCATCAGGAACAATAGCAGAACCAGACTGGCATGTGCCATTTTGGCAACATGAACGTTGCCAGGGAGGTGCGCAACCACCCTGTCATGGCGAAGTCTAACATGTCGCAAAAGGAAAACGCAGATCTGGCATTGTACAAGGACTCAGGGTGTACCAAGATTCTGACGCACCACAAGGAGTGGTTTACACACCTGCTCTCCATTCCCCCCCGCCCGATAGTTTTGGGTGATGATCAAGTCGTGTATGATGAGGGGATTGGGATTGTGGAGATGTGGTTGGAAACCCCGCGTGGCATTGAAGTGGGAGTGTTCCATGGCGTACTGTACGTACCTAATGTTGCGTTCAATCTTCTCTCATTGTTCCTCTCTCACAAACGCAGAACTGTAAGTTGTCTTTCAGGATGACTATGGCTATATCCTCGACAAGTAAACGGGAGAGGAGTTTTCCAGGTCAATGAAGGAAGGCAACAAGTACCACATCTTTGGGGCGACCAAGATCCCGCGCGAGCAAAGTCTTACAATAGTGGTATAGGCCATAGATGGCAAAATTTGGCATGCGCGCTACGGCCACATCGGCATGCACGCCTTGGAGTAACTTCAAACAAAGCAGATGGTACGTGGATTGCTCACCATCTGTAATTTTGAGCAGCAGTTGTGCATCGGCTTATTCGAGGGGAAGTAACATCGTGAAGTGTTCTTAGGCACAAAGGAGCGCGTAAACAAGGTATTGGAGCTGGTCCACACAGACTTATCTGGCCCGATGCAGACCTAGAGCTTTGGAGGCTCTACGTATATTCTGATCTTCATTGATAATTTCAGCCGTAACACTACTGTGAACTTCCTTTCCTCTAAGGACGAATGCTTTGACAGGTTCAAGGAGCTTAAGCTAATGGTGGAGAACTAGACTGGAAAAAAGATGAAGGCATTGTAGAGGGACCATGGCGGAGAATACGTAAGCAAAGAGTTCCACGACTACCTCGTAGCAACAGGCTTTAAGGCGTAATGGACCCAGCCATACTTGCCGCAGCAGAACAGCGTAGTAGAATGTGCCAACCGCACCATCGTTGAGTCAGCAAACTCCATTCTACATGCGACTCGGCTCACCTACGATTTTAAGGCAGAAGCAGTGAGCACTATGGTGTACATCAAGAACCACAATCCAATCAAGACCCTTAAGCAGATGACGTTGTATGATGCATGGTTTGGCAAGAAGCCGATTGTGGGTCATCGTCGCGCATTTGGCTGCCTGGCGCACCTGTTCGTGCCCAAGGAGAAGCGGAAGAAATGGGATGCGAAGAGTGCATAGATGCTGATGATCGGCTATGATATGGCAAACAAGGTATATTATCTCTACGAGAGGGATACTATTCACGTCATCATCTCCAGGGAAATCGTTTTCAGCAAAAGTAACGTCATGTGCACCATCATCTACGAAGAGGGAGCAAAACTAGTAGCTGATGAAGCAATAGGATCAGACATTCTCCCTGACCGTGTCTCTCGTGAACCTTCCTCTATGTGACAGTAGGAGAACCACTCTATTCTCCCATGTCTGATGTTGCAGATATAGCGACCTCATCGGCAGACGTAGAGGAAGAAGATGCACCACATTCAGCAGGAGCTGTTGTGCCAGCAGCACCGTACCAGCCGCCTGCTAACGCTCCACTACCAGGTCAAAGGTACCCTCTCTAGGTGCGCTACAAGCCTGGTGGGCGCGGGCATTTCTTGATGCTCTGAAAACCAGACCAGATGAAGATCGGACTTGTAGCAGACTCTGATGAGCCGACGTTGTACAAGGAGGCTGGATCTGGTGTAGCCATGGGGTTACACCAGATCCAACAGATTGGATGTATGGAATGCAACAAGAGATAAAGTTCTAGCTTGACAATGGTACGTGGGAGCAAACTGAGCGACCACCTGGAAGCAAGGTAATCAAGTATAAGTGGGTCTTCAAGAAGAATAGCGGCGTAGATGGCAACCTCGAAAACTACAAGACAAGGCTTGTCGCCAATGGCTACTGGTAGAAGGAAGGCATCAACTACATGGAAACCTTTGTTCCTATTGCAAAGTTTGCCTTTGTCCAAAGCCGAGGACTTCGAGATTCACCACATGGATGTCTAAACGACATTCTTGAACGGTGACTTGGAGGAAATCTACATGGAGCAGCCGGAGGAATTCGTCATGGATGGGCAGGAGTACCTTGTTTGTAAGCTGCAGGAGTCGTTGTATGACCTCAAGTAAGCATCGCATACTTGGAACGAGAAATTAGATACAGCGCTGTAGTGCATGGGATTTGAGCGCACTGAGAATGACTCCAGCCTGTATCGCTGGCAACATGGTCATGCAGCAGCTGAGGACTTCGAGATTCACCACATGGATGTCAAGACGGCATTCTTGAATGGTGACTTGGAGGAGGAGATCTACATGAAGCAGCCAGAGGGGTTCGTCATGAATGGCCAGGAGCACCTGGTTTGCAAGCTGCAGAAGTCGCTGTACGGCCTCAAGCAAGCGTCGCGTGCTTGGAACAAGAAGTTGGATGCGGCGTTGTAGTACATGGGGTTTGAGCACAGCGAGTGTGACTACAGCGTGTATCGTTGGCAGCATGAGCATGAAATGCTCATCATCATTGTCTATGTGGATGACATGCTCCTCCTTTCCAACAGCATGTCTACACTACAGGAGTTCAAGGAGGTCATGCAGGAGCGTTTCCAGATGTCTGATCTCGGGGAGGCATCATACTTCCTCGGAATCCAGATCACGCGTGACCGCAAATCACGCTCTCTCTCGCTACAGCAGAGTCACTACATCAAGGACGTCTTGCAGCGGTTCGGCATGGCAGAGGCCAAACCCATCGGCACGCCGCTGGAGACGCGGCAGTACCTCGTGAGCTTTAGTGGAGAAGTGGATGCAGCTGAACGGCAGAAGTACCAGAGCGCCGTCGGCAGTCTCATGTACCTGATGGTGGCAACCAGGCCGGACCTCACACAGGTAATTAGCTCTGTGAGCCAGCACATGGCAAACCTCGGACCTGAGCACCGGAAGGCAGTGAAGCGGATCTTCTACTACCTTACTGGAACCATCAACATCGGCATCACCTACAATGGCAATGACAACAGCATTATCCGCTGCACAGACGCACATTGGGCTTCAAAACCTGAGGACCGTAAGTCCATCTCTGGACATGTGTTCCTCATGAATGGTGGGGCCATCAGCTGGTGCAGCAAGCGGCAGGTGGTCGTGGCCACCTCAAGCACGGAAGCTGAGTACGTTTCTCTCAGCTTTGGAGCCAAGGAAGCAGTTTGGCTCAAGCGTCTCATGGCAGAGATGAATGGGAGTGCAGCAGGTCCAGTTCCTATGCGCGTCGATAACCAGAGCAAAATCGCACTCGCCAAGAATCCTGAGCACCATGCACGGACCAAGCACATTGACATCGCATATCATTTCATCAGGCTTATGGTGTAGGAGGGTGCTATCAAGCTGGAGTTTACTCCAACCAGCAAGCAGGTCGCTGATTTCTGCACCAAGCCAGTGACCCGTGAGAAGCAGCAGTTCCGCATGAAGGCATGTGGACTCAGCCAACTCTGACTGCGGTAAAGTGGGAGATTGTTGGGAAAGGAGTCATCTGCCCTAGTTTTAGGTCCACATGAGCAAGTTCCAGAAAAATACCACATGCCTGCTCCGATTGTCAATCGGACTTCACCATTGGAAAGATCAGGTGGCAAAATGTCAACGGTCCAAGTTTCAGGCCGATCCAACGGTCGGATTGAGAGATGAATTTTCGTAGTTTTCAGGCTCATCGACCGCCGATATCCGGGTGACCATGGGCCATGGCTCCATGCCTTAGCCTGAGAAAAGAAAAAGGCAAGAGGTCCAGGGTCAAGACCTGATGGGAGAAATATCCAAAAAGGTCCTTGGTCTTAGGATTGCATTGTCAGAGTGTGCTGACTAGGATAAAGGTACCTCTCCTTACTTTTTAGGTGAGGTGAGATCCTTGTGTGCTAGCCATGGACACATGGCAATTCTCCATGGGTTTGTGGGTTATGTGACCATTAGGAGTGTGCCATGAGAGCATTCTCTAGCTCTCTAGGTTGTGTGTGAATGGTCAGCCTGATTGCTAGGCTGATTTCCTCCCTTGTGTGAGATTATGGACTCTAGTGTGTGAGCCTTAGCCTCCATGGCTAAGTGGTGTGGCTTGTGAGAGGGCTGACTTGCCCAAGCTCTAGCTCTATATGTACTCTATCATTTTGAGTGATTGAACAACCATTCTTCAGCACAAATGATGCCCTTCCAATCACATAAGCTCGCTGCTCCAAGGCTCCCTCTCTCCTCCAGATCCAACATTTGGTATCAGAGCCAAGTTCTGCCACTTTCAGCCAGCACAGGCCATCACTTTGAGAGTGACAGGTTGGGGTAAAACCTTCACCAGATTTAACAATTGACCCCTGGATTTTCAATTTTAAGAGACAAGCTTTTGAACGAGCCCAAGATCACAAATATCCAACGGTCGGATTGAGAGTAATGCTCAAAACAAGGTCGGCCAGGGCTACACTCTTCTCTATGAGTAAGACCGTCGCCTTGTGATGACCATAACTCTCTTGTTTCTTTGTCAAATTTAAAACATGGCACATGCGAATTGTAGTATTTTTCCTAAGCTTTCTATTAGTGCAAAAATATTTGCAATCCATTGATTCGTTTGGGAGAAACGCCGTTTAAAAGCTGGCTGGTCTGAGTTGGAGTAGGAGCAGAAGCATACCCTGTTTTCAAGAGGGCATATCTTTCAAAATCCCCTGTTGATGACCCTGTTTTATGGGTCGATCTGACAGGTTTTGAGCTGAATGTTTCAGTGGTGGGCTCGATTTTTCCAAATTCCTAGTCTGCTGGCATCTACAGTCCATTTTCTGTTAGACAGATTTCTGGCAGAAGCAGCAGCAGAAGCAGGGGTAGCGCCGCCATCGAAGGGCAGCGCTGAGCATCACCAAGGCTCAAAATGGCAGCACCTGGCGTTGTAACAGCAGCCCAGCCTTTGGAGAGGCAAGAGGGACGCGCCAACTTCATGTTTTGGAAGATCCTTGTTGGATCTAGAGGAGAGAGGGAGCCTTGGAGCAGCGAGCATGTGTGATTGGAAGGGCATCACCTGTGCTGAAGAATAGTTGTTGAATCACTCAAAATGAGGGAGTACATATAGAGCTAGAGCTTGGGCAAGTCAGCCCTCTCACAAGCCATACCACTTAGCCACGGAGGCTAAGGCTCACATACTAGAGTCCATAATCCCACACAAGGGAGGAAATCAGCCTAGCAATCAGGCTGACCACTCACACACGACCTAGAGAGCTGGAGAATGCTCTCATGGCACACTCCTAATCGTCACATAACCCACAAACCCATGGAGAATCGCCATGTGTCCATGGCTAGCACACAAGGATCTCACCTCACCTAAAAAGTAAGGAGAGGTACCTTTATCCTAGTCAGCACACTCTGACAAGGCAATCCTAAGACCAAAGACCTTTTTAGATATTTCTACCATCAAGTCTTGACCTTGGACCTCTTGCCTTTTTCTTTTCTCAGGCTAAGGCATGGAGCCATCGCCCATGGTCACCCGGATATCGGCGGTCGATGACCCTGGAAAACTACGAAAACTCATATCTCCCAATCCGACCGTTGGATCGGCCTCAAACCTGGACCGTAGACATTCTGCCACCTGATCTTTCCAATGAAGTAATTGGATTGACGATCGGAGCAGGCATCTGGTACTTTCCTGGAACTTGCTCCTGTGGACCTGAAACTGAGCCCGATGGCTCCTTTCCCAACAATCTCCCACTTTGCCGCAGTCAGAGTGGGCTGAGTCCACATGCCTTCATGCAGAACTGCTGCTTCTCACGACTCACTGGCTTGGTGCAGAAATCAGCGACCTGCTTGCTGGTTGGAGTAAACTCCAACTTGATAGCACCCTCCTGCACCATGTGCCTGATGAAATGATATGCGATGTCAATGTGCTTGGTGCGTGCATGGTACTCAGGATTCTTGGCGAGTGCGATTGCGCTCTGGTTGTCGACGCGCACAGGAACTGGAACTGCTGCACTCCCATTCAACTCTGCCATAAGACGCTGAAGCCAAACTGCTTCCTTCGCTCCAAAGCTGAGAGAGACATACTAAGCTTCCGTGCTTGAGGTGGCCACGACCACCTGCCGCTTGCTGCACCAGCTGATGGCCCCACCATTCATGAGGAACACATGTCCAGAGATGGACTTGCGGTCCTCAGGGTTTGAAGCCCAATCAGCGTCTGTGTAGCCGATGATGCTGTTGTCCTTGCCGTTTTAGGTGATGCCGATGTTGATGGTTCCAGCAAGGTAGCGGAAGATCCGCTTCATTGCCTTCAGGTACTCCGGTCCGGGATTAGCCATGTGCTGGCTCACAGCGCTCAAAGCCTGTGCGAGGTCCGGCCTGGTTGCCACCATCAGGTACATGAGACTGCCGACGGCGCTCTGGTACTTCTGCCGCTCGGCTGCATTTGCTTCTCCATTAAAGCTCACGAGGTACTGCCGCGTGTCCAGCGGCGTGCCGATGGGTTTTGCCTCTGCCATGCCAAACCACTGCAAAACATCCTTGATGTGGCGGCTCTGTTGCAACGAGAGAGAGCGTGACTTCCGATCACGCGTGATCTGGATACCGAGGAAGTATGATGCCTCCCCGAGATCAGACATCTGGAAGCGCTCCTACATGGCTTCCTTAAACTCCTGCAGTGCAGACATGCTGTTGGAAAGGAGGAGCATTTCATCCACATAGACAATGATGATGAGGATCTCATGCTCATGCTGCCAGCGAAACACGCTGTAGTCACACTCACTGTGCTCAAACCCCATGCACTACAACGCCGCATCCAACTTCTGGTTCCAAGCACGCGACGCTTGCTTGAGGCCGTACAGCGACTTCTGCAGCTTGTAAACCAGGTGTTCCTGGCCATCCATGACAAACCCCTCCGGCTGCTCCATGTAGATCTCCTCCTCCAAGTCACCATTCAAGAATGCCGTCTTCACATCCATGTGGTGAACCTCGAAGTCCTCAGCTGTTGCATAAGAGAGGAGCGTGCGCACAGAGGCAAACTTTGCAACAGGAGCAAACGTTTCTGTGTAGTCGATGCCCTCTTGCTGCGAGTAGCCCTTGGCGACCAGCCTCGCCTTGTACTTTTCCAGGTTACCATTTGCTCCTCGCTTCTTCTTGAATACCCACTTGCACTTGATCACCTTACGTCCAGGTGGACGCTCAGTCAGCTCCCACGTGCCGTTGTCCAGCTGCGACTGTATCTCCTGCTACACGGCTTGCGTCCAATCTACTGCATCCGGTGCAGCCATGGCCTCTTTGTATGACGTTGGCTCATCTGAATCTGCTGCAACTGCAACGTTCATCTGTTTTGGTTTCTGAAGCATCCAGAAATGGCCGCGCTCACCAGGCTTGTAACGCACCCTGAGGGGGTACCTCCGACTTGGTGCTGGAGCGTTAGCAGGCGGCTAATGCGGTGCTGCTGGCACAACTGCTTCTGCTGGTGGTACATCTCCCTCCTCTGCTTCTATTGATGAAGTTGTTGTATCAGCTGCATCAGACATGGGAGAGTAGAGTGATTCTCCCACTGTCACAGTAGAGGAAGGATCGGGATAGACTGGATCAAGAAGGATTTCTACTCCCACTATCTGGTCAGCTCCTGGTTCTGCTGCCTCTTCACACACAATGTTGGTGCCGATGACGTTGCTCTTGTTGAAGATGACATCCCTAGAGATGATGACGTGGCCTGTATCCCTTTCGTAAAGGCGGTACGCCTTGCTTGCCACGTCTTAGCTAATCATCAACATCTACGCGCTCTTCGCGTCCCACTTTTGCCGCTTCTCCTTTGGCACGTGCATGTGTGCTGTGCCAAGTTGCCAAACGCGCGAAGATGACCCACGCTTGGCTTCTTGCCAAACCACGCCTCGTACGGCGTCATCTGCTCCAGGGCCTTGGTTGGACTGCGGTTCTTGATGTAGACCGCAGTGCTTACGGCTTCAGCCCAGAAGTTGTAGGTCAGCTGGGCCGCGTGCAGCATGGAGCGCGCCGACTCCACAATGGTACGGTTGGCGCGTTCTGCTACCCTGTTCTGCTCCGGCGATACGGCGCGGTACGCTGCGCCTTGATGCCAGCTGCTGCGAGGTAGTCCTGGAACTCCTTGCTTAGGTATTCTCCACCGCGATCGCTGCGCAGCGCCTTGATCTTCTTGCCAGTCTGGTTCTCCACCATGGCCTTGAATGCCTTGAACCTGTCAAAGCACTGGTCCTTGGAGGAAAGGAAGTACACAGCAGTGTAACGGCTGAAATCATCAATGAAGGTGAGAAAGTACCTAGAGCCTCCAAAGCTCTGGGTCTGCATCGGTCCGCACAAGTCTGTGTGGACCAGCTCCAACACGTCTTTCGCACACTCCCCTGCTCCAGAGAACGCCTCACGGTGTTGCTTCCCCTCCAAACAGCCGATGCATAACTGCTGCTCAAAGTTAGAGATGGTAGGCAGGTCACGCACCATCTGCTTTGCTTGAAGCTGCTGCAAGGCGCGCATGCTGATGTGGCCGTTGCGCACATGCCAGATCTCGCCATCTGTCGCCTGCATCACTGCTGCAAGACTCTGCTCACGTGGGATCTAAGTCGCCCCTAGCAGGCGGTACATGTCGCCTTCCTTCACTGACTTGGCCAACTCCTGTCCTATTTCCTTGTCAAGGATATAGCTGTAATCATCGTAAAAAACAACGCGTAGTCCTGTGTTGGTGAGAGAGGACACTGAGAGAAGGTTGAACACAGCATCAGGCACATATAGCACGCCATGGAACACTCCCACTTCAATGCCCCGCGGGGTCTCCAACCACATCTCCACAATCCCAATCCCCTCAGCATACACCACCCGATCATCACCCAAAGCAATCGGACAGGGGGGAATGGAGAGCAGCTGCGTGAACCACTCCTTGTGGTGCGTCAGACTCTTGGTACACCCCGAGTCCTTGTACCATGCCAGATCCGCCTTTTCCTTCTGCGACATGTCAGACTTCGCCATGAAGAGGCGGTCGCGCACCTCCTTGGCGACGTTCATATTGCCAAAATGGCGTACGCTAGTCTTGCTCTGCTGCTGCTGCTACTGCTAGCGTTGCTATGACTGCTGTTGCTGTTGCTGTAGAGATTGCTGCTTTTGCTGCTGCTGCTACTGTTCCTTCTGGTCCCTCTTGAACTTGAAGCACTCTTTCTTGTAGTGCCCCTCTTTCTGGCAATAGTGGCACTTGCCCTTCTTCTTGCCTTTCTGCTGCCCGGACTGCTGCTGCTGCTGGTTGCGTGACCCCATGGCCATGAAAGCTGCTTCACTGCTGCTGCTGCCGCCATTGCGCTTTGCTGCATTGCGACAAAGTTGCACCTACATCATGTGCGTGCAGATGAAGTCGAGGTCAAGAGTCGGCTGGCACTCCAACGTCTCTGGCACCGTGTCGTAGCTGGTTGGGAGTCCCCTCAGCAAGAGGAGGATGAAGCGCGTCTCTTCCACAGCGTTGCCGGCCGCTCTCAGCTGCTTCGCCAGCTCCTTGGCCCTATCCAGATACGCCTCCATCCCTTCACCACCCTGTATTTTCAGCGCCATCATCTTTTCCTCCAAAAGTATGAGGAATGCAGGATCCTTGCTCTCATACTTCTTGCACAACGTGTCCCACCCCTCCTTTGCAGTAGCCTTGTCACTCACGTACTGAAGATGCGGGTTGGAGATGGTGTTGACAAGCAACCTGTAGGCCTGCCTGTCCTTCTTCATCCACTCCTCATACGTCGCTGGTACAGCTGCAGAAGAACCCGCATCAGCTGCACCCTTTTGCGGCGTCTTCCCCGCCACCACTTGTGGTGCGGTGATGCCTTTTGCCTGTGGAGGCGGAGCACCCTCGTCGCCGCTCACCACCTCCCACAAGCCCCTCTCCTCCAAAAGGAGGCGGGTACGGATCTTCCAAAACGTGAAGTTGGCGCGTCCATCCAGCCTCTCCAAGGGCTGGGCTGCTGTTACGACGCCTTCTGTTGCCCTTTTGAGCCTTGGTGATGCTCAGCGCTGCCCTTGAGTGGCGGCGCTAATCCTGCTTCTGCTGCTGCTTCAGCCAGAAATCTGTCTGACAGAAAATGGACTGTAGAGGCCAGCAGATTGGGAATTTTGAAAAACAGAGCCCATCACTGGAAAATGTAGCTCAAAAACTTTCAAATCGACCCATAAAACAGGGTCATCAACAGGGGATTTTGAAAGATATGCCCTCTTGAAAATAGGGTGTGCTTCTGCTCCTACTCCAACTCAGACCAGCCAGCTTGTAAACGGCGTTTCTCCCAAACGTACCAATGGAATGCAAATATTTTTGCACCAATGGAAAGCTTAGGAAAAATACTACAATTCGCATGTGCCACGTTTTAAATTTGACAAAGAAACAAGAGAGTTATGGTCATCACAAGGCGACAGTCTTACTCAGAGAGAAGAGTATAGCCCTGGCCGACCTTGTTTTGAGCATGACTCTCAATCCGACTGTTGGATTGTCCCGATCTTAGACTCGTTGGAAAGCTTGTCTGTTGAACATGAAGATCCAGTGGTCGATTGTCAAATCTGAAGAAGGTTTCACCCCACCCGTCACTCTCAAAGTGACGGCCTGTGCTGGCTGAATGTGGCAGAACTTGGCTCTGATACCAAATGTTGGATCACGAGCAGAGAGGGAGCCTTGGAGGAGCGAGCATGTGTGATTGGAAGGGCATCACTTGTGCTGAAGAATGGTTGTTCAATCACTCAAAATGATGGAGTACATATAGGACTAGAGCTTGGGCAAGTCAGCCCTCTCACAAGCCACACCACTTAGCCATGGAGGCTAAGGCTCACACACTAGAGTCCATAATCCCACACAAGGGAGGAAATCAGCCTAGCAATCAGGCTGACCACTCACACACGACCTAGAGAGCTAGAGAATGCTCTCATGGCACACTCCTAATGGTCACATAACCCACAAACCCATGGAGAATGGCCATGTGTCCATGGCTAGTACACAAGGATCTCACCTCACCTAAAAAGTAAGGAGAGGTACCTTTATCCTAGTCAGCACATTTTGACAAGGCAATCCTAAGACCAAGGACCTTTTTGGATATTTCTCCCATCAGGTCTTGACCCTGGACCTCTTGCATTTTTCTTTTCTCAGGCTAAGGCATGGAGCCATCGCCCATGGTCACCCGGATATCGGCGGTCGATGACCCCGGAAACTACGAAAATTCATATCCCCCAATCCGACCGATGGATCGGCCTCAAACTTGGACCGTATACATAATGCCACCTGATCTTTCAAATGGTGAAGTTGGATTGACGATCGGAGCAAGCATCTGGTACTTTCCTGGAACTTGCTCCTTTGGACCTGAAACTGAGCCGGATGGCTCCTTTCCCAACAATCCGTACCCGCTTCCTTTTGCAGGAGAGGGGCTTGTGGGAGGTTTTGAGCGGCGACGAGCCGGCTCCAGTTCCACACGTAAAGGCATCACTGCAGCGCAAGTGGTGGCGGGGAAGACGCCGCAAAAGGGTGCAGCTGATGCGGGTTCTTCTGCAGCTGTACAAGTGGCGTATGAGTGGAAAAAGGACAGGCAGGCCTATAGGTTACTTGTCAACACCATCTCTAACCCGCATCTTCAGTACGTGAGTGACAAGGCTATTGCAAAGGAGGGGTGGGACACGTTGTGCAAGAAGTATGAGAGCAAAGATCCTGCATTCCTCATGCTTTTGGAGGAAAAGATGAGGGTGCTGAAAATGCAGGGTGGAGAAGGGATGGAGGCGTATCTGGACAGGGCAAAGGAGCTGGCGAAGCAGTTGAGAGCGGCCGGCAACCATGTGGAAGGGACGCGCTTCATCCTCCTCTTGCTGAGGGGACTCCCAACCAGCTACGACACGGTGCGAGAGACGTTGGAGTGCCAGCCAACTCTCGACCTCGACTTCATCTGCATACACCTGGTGCAGGTGGAATTGCGTCGCAATGCAGCAAAGCGCAATGGCGGCAGCAACAGTGAAGCAGCTTTCATGGCCATGGGCTCACGCAACCAGCAGTAGCAGCAGTCCGGGTAGCAGAGAGGCAAGAAGAAGGGCAAGTGCCACTATTGCCAGAAAGAGGGGCACTACAAGAAAGAGTGCTTCAAGTTCAAGAGGGACCAGAAGGAGCAGCAGCAACAGCAGCAGCAAAAGCAGCAATCTCCACAGCAACAGCAGCAGCAGTCACGACAACGCCAGCAGCAGCAGCAGCAGCAGAACCAGACTGGCGTGCGCCATTTTGGCAACATGAACGTTGCCAAGGAGGTGCGCGACCGCCTCTTCATGGCGAAGTCTGACATGTCGCGAAAGGAAAAGGCGGATCTGGCATGGTACAAGGACTCGGGGTGTACCAAGAGTCTGACGCACCACAAGGAGTGGTTCACGCAGCTGTTCTCCATCCCCCCCCCGTCCGATTGCTTTGGGTGATGATCGGGTGGTGTATGCTGAGGGGATTGGGATTGTGGAGATGTGGTTGGAGACCCCGCGTGGCATTGAAGTGGGAGTGTTCCATGGCGTGCTGTATGTGCCTGATGCTGCGTTCAACCTTCTCTCAGTGTCCTCTCTCATAAACACAGGACTGCGCGTCGTTTTTTATGATGATTACGGCTACATCCTCGACAAGGAAACAGGAGAGGAGTTGGCCAAGTCGGTGAAGGAGGGCGACATGTACCGCCTGCTGGGGGCGACTAAGATCCCGCGTGAGCAGAGTCTTGCAGCAGTGGTGCAGGCGACAGATGGCGAGATCTGTCATGCACGCTACGGCCACATCGGCATGCGCGCCTTACAGCAGCTTCAAGCAAAGCGGATGGTGCGTGACCTACCTACCATCTCTAACTTTGAGCAGCAGTTATGCATTGGCTGTTTGGAGGGGAAGCAGCACCGCGAGGCGTTCTCTCGAGCAGGGGAGCGTGCGAAGGAGGTGTTGGAACTGGTCCACACGGACCTGTGTGGACCGATGCAGACCCAGAGCTTTGGAGGCTCTAGGTATTTCCTGACCTTCATTGATGATTTCAGCCGTTATACTGCTGTGTACTTCCTTTCCTCCAAGGACCAGTGCTTTGACAGGTTCAAGGAGTTCAAGGCCATGATGGAGAACCAGACCGGCAAGAAGATCAAGGCGCTGCGCAGCGATCGCGGTGGAGAATACCTAAGCAAGGAGTTCCAGGACTACCTCGCAGCAGCTGGCATCAAGGCGCAGCGTACCGCGCCGTACTCGCCGTAGCAGAACGGCGTAGCAGAACGCGCCAACCTTACCATTGTGGAGTCGGCGCGCTCCATGCTGCACGCGGCTCGGCTGACCTACGACTTCTGGGCTGAAGCTGTGAGCATTGCGGTCTACATCAAGAACCGTAGTCCAACTAAGGCGCTAGAGCAGATGACGCCGTACGAGGCGTGGTTCGGCAAGAAGCCGAGCATGGGTCATCTTCGCGCGTTTGGCAGCTTGGCGCACATGCACGTGCCAAAGGAGAAGCGGCAAAAGTGGGACGCGAAGAGTACGCAGATGCTGATGATTGGCTACGACGTGGCAAGCAAGGCGTATTGCCTCTACGAGAGGGATACAAGCCACGTCATCATCTCCAGGGATGTCATCTTCAATGAGAGTAACGTCATCGGCACCAGCATTGTGTGTGAAGAGGCAACAAAAACAGCAGCTGACGAGATAGTGGGAGCAGAAATTCTTCCTGACCCAGTTTCTCCCGATCCTTCCTCTACTGTGACAGTGGGAGAATCACTCTACTCTCCCATGTCTGATGCAGCAGATACATCAGCTTCATCGGCAGAAGCAGAGGAGGGAGATGTAGCACCACCAGCAGAAGCAGTTGTGCCAGCCGCACCGCGTCAGCCGCCTGCTAACGCTCCAACTCCAGGTCGGAGGTACCCTCTTAGGGTGCGTTACAAGCCTGGTGAGCGCGGCCATTTCTGGATGCTGCAGAAACCAGAACAGATGAACGTTGCAGTTGCAGCAGATTCAGATGAGCCAACGTCATACAAGGAGGCCATGGCTGCACCGGATGCAGCAGATTGGGCGCAAGCCGTACAGCAAGAGATACAATCGCAGCTGGACAA
>SZWC01000883.1:291705-304495 GCA_023375785.1 Penium margaritaceum | reverse complement strand
GGGGGGGGGGGGGGGGGGGGGGACCTCTGCACTGAAACAAGCCCTGAAACACGCCCCCCAAGGATGCTATCATGCGTTGAATGAATGAAGGTTGGGATCTTTCCACCAGATTTTAACGAAATATGAGAATTTTAGGTGAAAAAAAGATTAATTGATTACAAAATTTGGATAAATTGGCCAGATAATCCTGTTGTTGGCTTTGTCCTTATGCGAGGTGATGGGTCGCTGAAAGGTGACAAGGTTTAGAGCCTTTCTGGTTCCTCATCTATCAGAAGCTCAAACCTGATTAAGTTCGACGAAGTTATGAGCCGACCTGAACAGCCGTACAGTAATGTTGACGCCGTGGCGATCTTGGCCGATCACTTTTTCAGAAATTCGGAACTGTTTCTTCTTGGTTTCTTTGCGGCGCTCGAACTGAGACTTCGACCCTAAAGTTTGTGTTGTATTCTTCGTTCTAGATGGACATCTGCAGGAGTTAGCATGCTTTGAAGATAATTCATACATTTCGGGTTTAAGAAAACATCGCACCTCGAAAGCTCGCTGTCTGGGCGGCGTACGAGGTGAGACCTTTTCGTCAGGTAGGAGCTCAACGTTGACGCGCTTTGCCGGCAGATCAATGTGATGGTCATCGCAAATCGTCACATTGTTGAAATGTAGCTTTTTGGGGTAGGCGCTCGCCACACCCCAATGTCTACATCATCACTCCATGTGGTGTCGACTGATCAGGTCATCTCCTCGGACAAGTTTTCTCTAGAAATTTTCATAAGCCTATTGGGGAAAAGAAGTGATCTTATGCTGGTTTGAGGCACATTTAAGTTCGCTTTCCACGCTTATCTACAAAGATAGAAGATATAATCTAGGTACTTCTTAAAATACCAGGGCAAATTGACAATAGTTTTAGGGGTTGGAGACGACGATGGTCATGCTCAACGTTCTTACAAGATGAGATGGAATAATGTAGGTCGGATAAGTGACCTGGTCGTGTTGTAAGAGGATGTCTTGAGGGACCCAAGGATAATTTAAATAGGATCGAGAGGGCAATCAGGGAAGATTTGGCGAGCAATGTATTGAAGGCGTATAATAAGGGGATCGAGTCTCGGGTAGACGTGGAAGCATTGCTCAATGGTATCTTCTCGATAGAAAGGGCAAAGTAACCCTGATGGTTATCTATGATTTTTTGTCACTGGACTTCCTTCTTAAAACATAATCCAGAGTTTCAACGTTTCAGATAAGTCAAAAGACGAGATGAAAATTTCAAGATTCATCTTCATTCTTTGTAAGCAGTTCCACGAACCCGAATGTTAGGCCCATGGACCTGTTTGGCAAGCCCATGGTCCAGTTGAGCACACCATGAGTATGAGCCCATTGAATAAGTAAACATGCTCGCGTTGCCGAGCTGGCGCCACATGGGTCAAATGGGTCCCTGTGCAAAACGAGCCAGATGGATTCAAGGTTGGAGACCCTGAATCCATACCAAATGTGACAAATTGGAGGGAAGCTTGGCCCATTAGGCCAAAACTGAGGGGTTTTGGCCTAGTGGGCCAAGCTTCCCTCCAAATTGTCATATTTGGTATGAAAGCGTCGGGTTTTGATCCCACTATGTCCTAGTGCGGATCCATTCCCATTTGGGAGGAATGTAGCACCACGTCGTTACCTGTGACGTTGTTGATGCACTCAAGTCCCTAAACTCCGCGCAATGGCATTTATGTCATCATTTTTGTGGCCAAACGCAAATCCAACTACGGATTTTTACATTGATCGGCTGAGGGCATTCTAACGACCAACCACCCATATTGCATTGGGCGAAATAGCCCGCATATCCACAATCCCGAAGGGCCGACCCTTACATATCCTCGAGTGGAAAATTATGTCCCCCATATCCAGCTCGAGCTCGCTCGCCACGCTCGATCAGCGACATGCGTCGCTGATCGAGCATGGCGAAGATGGCCATGAGACCGTCGCTCGATCGCCACTCTCACTCCCTCGCGAGATCGTAATCGAGCGATGAACCCCAACCCCCAACCCCCCATTCGCGATCAAGCGATGAATCCCCCCCGTCCATTCTCTTTTCCGGGCCGATGGCGACTACACAAAACACCTGTTTCCAACAGTTTTTCTCCGCACGCAAACCCCCCTGTTTACAATGCAAGCGAATTTATAACCCTACCCCGAATTACATTCGGGATTGAGGGTTTTATTTTTGCAAGGGCACCTGCTGGGCCCCGCTGTAGCGTGGCCCAGCAGGTTCCCTTTCAACCCATTGGGTGTCTCGGACCCCACCCCTTTTACGCAAAACCCTCATTCGAACTGTCACAAACCCCTCGAAAAAGGGATTTGTGGTTGTTCGACTGCAATAATGACGTCAGCATTCTGACGCTGCATTTTATGCAGCGTCGACATGGTGTTCGCGCGCTTTTTTCCTGGATACCTCGTTGCTTTTCTTCGACCTGTGGATATGGCGTTGTTAAAGAGAGGTTGCTCGATATATCAGATCTATTGGGAATTCTGTGGGTATATGATCACACCCCTGTATTGCATTCTAAAAGGTCTAGAAAAGTTTGACCTTTTTCTTAGAAGGGTTAACAGAAAAGACGTAAATTGTATCAATGTTTTGATGTTGTTAGGTTGACTTCTTGATGGCGCTCGACTCATAGAAACTACGCCTTAATATTCTTGTGACTCCCTGACTTCTCGACGGAGTTTCTCCAAGCGACCTCTCAAGGCGTGGTATCGCACGTGTCACTTGACTCGAGTGTCCAAGACCACATGTATGCCTCATCTTGTTTTGCGCCATTGTGCATATGAGCTCAAAAGTTTTGACACTTGTCATTGAATTCCACTTCCTGCTTATTACAAATCATCCAATTGTCACAATTCCACGAACCATCTTCTACTCTGCACCATCCATGTTTCGCTCGGCATCAAACTTGACATCAGAGCGCAACGATGCTGAAGGGACAACGTACGACTTTTGTCCAAGTCAAAAACCTCGCACAAGTCTCTCGTGTATCTTCGTTGTCCAAAAGATCATAGATCTCATGATGACGACATCGTATTGAGCAAGCGCACCCGGTGACAAGCAGTAGTAACCGGAATAGAATTTATGAAAGAATATCATATGAAAGTAGGCCACGACACTCTCCAGGCGAACCAGGCATCAATAACAGGATTTGTAGCTAATTGGGCAACTCTGACGGCTCCGTTGGCCAAATGAGTGACAGACTCCTCGTGCTCCGCAAACCCTTCATCTCCTATGTTGCCTGTCTAGGCGACACTTGTCGGGATGGGAGTCACTTGCAAACAAACTCGCATTAAATGAGCACCGGTACCATAAATGACCGTGCCCATAGAGGAGCTTCGAAATGTGCATGTAAGGGAGGAGTGCTAGCTGAGAGGAATAACCAAGTCTTGAGTGAACCCCAAATCCGGCGGGTACCTCCGCAACCGTCATGCAAGTTTCAAAAGACCGACAATTTTGATGTGGTTGACAAGTTCAGAGGTGTACTTCACTATTGTTGGGTTCAACAATGACAAAAAGAGAATTGACCATGCGGGCTCATTTTTGCATGGAATGGCATTGAGTTGACTACCATGCATCTGCAGCACGAGACCGGTGACGCCAAGTCAACAGCTCGCGCAATTGCTCTCACACTGTGAACCGAGGGGCGCGCGGCGTGACGGTCACACGCCGAGCCCTTGGGATGAACCTCCCACCCTCGACCCCTTGGTGTGTGGGCCAACCCTTGAGATGTCGCACGACCCTCTCCTAGCAGCAAGACCACTGCTAGTGACCGAGGTTCCCACCGTGTGACTCTCCCCGCGGCGTTTGCACCAAGGTGCGCTGCGGAAGACTTGTAGGATCGAATGGACGTGTGCAAGGCAATACTTGGAACACAAGGAGAGTTGGGCAAGGAATGAATTCTTAGAATTGATAGATCAGTACAATGCAATGTACAGAGTCTCTGGGTAAGATTGGCATGCCTAGAACAACCCCTAGGCTTCCTTATGTACCAGCCCCTATGAGTCAGCCGAAAGCTACTCAGTGCTCCGAGGCCCTCTATCAAGGCGCACTCATGCAAATAATACATGCATCATGTAGTACGTGCCACGAGCTTTCCAACGCACCAAAGAACGCCTCAATCCGTAAAGAAACGGCTAAGTTATGACCGTTTTAGTGCTCCACACGTGACGGCCGCTGGCAGCACCGCCAGCGGGGGTCACGGCCGCCCGAAGCGCCCTTTCTTGCGAATGTTGCTCCAGCCGCCATCCCGCAGCGCCCATGGACCCCAATGAACCTTGCCTCATTGGCTAAGCGTCCATCCAGGGGCGCTTTGGCTGCAGTGGGCGAGAAAGTCGCTCCGCCGTGCTCGGGGTCGAACCGCTACGTCTCCTGTTTTCTGGAGGTGCGCCTCCCACCTTTGCATGGCCGTATCTTTCTCGTCCCTCTACCGAATGACCCGGTTCTTGGGTCGATTTCGTATGGGGTTTCAAGTAAAATACAATGGGAGCATCAAAACATGCATCTGACTTCAGCATGATGACATAATCACCGCCTCGACCGGCAGCTCCCATAACATCACCCCCCCCTCCGAGGGCGCACCGTCCCGGTGCGCTCCTGGTACGCTCGGAGGACCGTGTTGACAGCACCGCCCCTTCTGAAATCGGCTTCGGGGATCCAGCAGTTGTGCTCAAGCCCATATCCGAGCCATTGCACCAGGTACTGCCACCCGTTACCGTGCCGACGGTGCCCGAGAATCCTCTCCACCACATACTCCTCTTCACCCTCCACCAAGACCGGCGGAGGACGAGCCTGTCCCCGTGCCGCGAACTGTGCATCCGGCTCCTTGTAGGCCTTGAGAAGAGAAGCATGGAACTCGGGATGGATCCCATAGTGGTCTGGCAGCTCCAACTCGTAGCTCACCGCGGACCGCTTCTCCTTGACCGGAAAAGGACCCACCCACCGGGGCTTGAGCTTGTCGCTGCCCACCCCCGCCAGCTGCAGCTTCCGCGAGCTCAGCAGCACCTGTTGTCCCACCGAGAACTCCTCGGCTGTCCGGTGCTTGTCCGCTTGCCGCTTCATCTTCTGCTGTGCTTTGTGTAGTGTCTCGCGTACACCGCGCCACACTTCTGTGAAGTCACTTGTAAACTGCTGCACCGCGGGTAGGTCCGACCCCGTTGCCATGTTTGAGGGACATGCAAGCTGCACCCCATGCACTACCTCAAAGGGAGACCGCCCCGTAGAGGCATGCACTGCTGAGTTGTAGGCAAACTCAGCCACCAAAAGCTTGCATTCCCATCCCTCGCCATCCGGCTCCAAGATCCCCCGCAGTAGTTACTCCATGGTCTGATTGGTGCGCTTAGTTTGGCCATCCGTTTGGGGATGGTAGGCCGATGAAAGAGCCACACGGGTACCCAGCTTCTTGAAGAGTTCCTTCAAAACCGGGAGGTGAAGTGCGGGTCGCGGTCCGAGACCATGCACTTCGGCATCCCGTGCAGTTTGATGACGTGTTGCAAGAGGAGTTGAGCCATCTCTGCTGCCGTGACCTTCTCCGCACATGGAATAAAGTGCGCCATTTTGCTGAACCCGTCCACCACCACCAGCACCATGGTGTTGCCCGTTGTACCCCGTGGAAGACCCCCCACAAAGTCCAGTGACATGTCCGTCCACGGGCGTTCCGGCACTTGTAGCGGCTGTAGCTCACCTGGCGTCCATGCCCTCCGTGCCTTGATCCTTTGGCACGTGTCACAGCTGCTCACCTACTCCTTGCAATCTTCTCCCATCGTCGCCCACCAATATTGACGCGCAAGCGTCTTGAAGGTCTTGTCGTGGCCGAAATGACCACTATAGTGTGAGTCGTGCGCCTCCTCCAGCAACGCCTGTTGCAAAGATGCGCTCCGCGGCACCACAATCTGGTTCCCCTTCTCACGCCGACAATATTGGCCATCCCACTTGCACCCCTTCACCGAACTTCCGGCAAAGTCCTCGTCACCCGCATACCCGTGTGCAAACATGCTGCGGATGATTGGAGATCCCGCCAGCACCGTGATCGCATGCACGCCCAAGTCCGGGCGACGCGAAAGCGGGTCCGCAATGTTGATCCTCCCTGGTTTGTACTGGATCTCGTAGTCGAAGCCACCCTCCAGTAGCTCCATCCACCGTGCTTGACGACGACTCAGGTTCGGCTGCAACTTGAGGTACTTGAGCGCGTAGTGGTCCGTGTGCACCACACACCGCCGCGCCTCAAGGTAACACCTCCATTGCTTGAAGGCCTGGACCACCGCGAGCATCTCCTTCTCGTGGATCGGGTAGTTTAGCTCAGCCCCTTTCAGCTTCTTGGAGTAGTACACAATGGGCTGCAACCTCTTCCCTTGGTCCTGCATCAGCACCCCGCCGATCGCATATTCACTTGCGTCCGTCGCCAACACGTATTCCTTGCTCGTGTACGGATGCACCAACACTGGGGCTTGACACTTGGCAGCGTTCATTGCACCGAAGGCTTATCCCTCCTTCGCACTCCACTCCCATTGGCGCCCCTTCTTGAGCAAGTCTGTCAAGGATGCTCCCATTGCCGCGTGCCCCCGGATAAACCTCCGGTAGTATTTCGTAAAACCCAGAAAAACCTGGATGTCACGTATGCACGCCGGCTCTGGCCACTCCTTCACTGCTTCCACCTTTTTTGGGTCCATGCGGATTCCCCTCCCGCTGGCAATGTGCCCGAGGAACTCCACCTCCTGCTTGGCGAATTCAAACCTGCTGAGCTTGGCAAACAGCCGCTCCTTTCTCAGCACTTCCATCACCGCCCGCAGGTGCTCTTGGTGCTCCTCCATCGTGCGCGAGTAGACAAGGATGTCATCGAGTAAGACGACCACAAACTGGTCCAAGTACGGGTGGAACACCCGGTTCATGAACGCCATGAACGTAGCAGGAGCATTCGTTAGCCCAAAAGGCATCACGAGATACTCAAAGTGCCCATAGCGCGTCCGAAACGCGGTTTTTTCCACATCCTCCTCTGCAATGCGGATTTGGTGATACCCCGACCTCAAGTCCAGTTTGCTAAAGACGCGTGCACCTCGTAGCTGGTTGAACAGCTCCTCGGCCCGCGGCAACGTGTAGTGGTACCTCACTGTGATGTTGTTGAGCGCCCGGTAGTCCACGCACATCCGCAGCTCTCCTGATTTCTTCTTGACGAACAGCACCGGTGCCGCATACGGAGACACTGACGACCGAATGAAGCCTTGGTCCACCAACTCCCCCAACTGCTTCTTGAGCTCCGCAAGCTCCGCGTTGCTCATGCGGTTGTAAGACCGCACCGTTGGTGACGACCCTGGCACCACCTCAATTTTGTGGTCAATGTCGCGTTGTGGCGGTAGCCCCTTCGGTAACTCCTCCGGAAAAGCGTCCCCAAACTCCTTGAGCACCTCCCCAACACCAGGAGGCAACTCTGGAGCTCCTGTGCCTTCCCCCGGCTGCCCCGTTTCTGCTTCGACCGCTACAATCTGCTGCTCTGCTACTTGTTGTAGACGCACCCATGCCAAGTAAACCTGGCCACCCTTGTGCTCGCACCGCTTTAGCTGTTGCAAGTTGATGACGCGCAACTGCTTCCCCGCTTCCGCCACTTCCAACTCCTTCCCCTCACCTCGCCACAAAGGCAAAGTGATATTTGTCCCGTCCGCCTTCACGACCACCCGGTTGCACCTCCAATCCACCTCCAGATTCCAGGCGAGCAACCAATCCTGGCCGATCAAACAGTCGTAATCATCCATAGGGCAAGTGTGGAACTCCATGTCACACACCAACTCACCCATACGGACTTTGTGCCTGACGAGAGGCCTGCCGCACTCCACCACTCCAGACACCTGCCGCACCTTGGCCGACGTCCCCGGCTGCCGTGCGAGCTCCAACTTCGTCGCCAACCTCTCGTTGAAGAAGCTATGAATCGCGCCGCCGTCTAGCAGCCCACGTAGCTTCCTCCAACCCTTGAAACTCCCCTCTGGAATCTCAAGAACCAGCTCCAGAATGATCCCTGGAAACTGCCGGGTCTCACCTTCATTCTGCAACAATACTTGAGGCAACTCCTTAATCGGCAAAAGCCTTTCAGGGCTGGTGCTTTCCCTTGCGGACGAAAGACTTGCAGCAGTGGTCGTCCCCTCCTCACTGCTGCTGCCCGTTTCCCTGTTGTGCCTTACGCTTGGGGCAATCCCGCTTGCTATGACCCTCCTCACCACAAGCCCAGCACTTGCCTCTCGGTCCTTGCTTTCCGCCCGCGCCCCGTTGTCCGGCTTGGATTGCATCCACCTCCATGGGCACAGCCTGACCCGGCTGCTCCACCCGTGGTTGTGTTGCATAGCTAGTCCGGCATGCATTGTAGCTTACCGTGTCGATGCGCTCTGCCGCCGAGACCAACTCCGCAAAGGTCCGCAAATCGAGCACCGCGAGTTCATGTTGGACGTGCGACTTCAGGCTGTCATGGTAGCGGTCGTACGCCTCCGCGTCCGAAAGGTCGCCAATCTACGCTGCCAAGGCCATGAAGCGTGTAGTGTAGTCCTGGACCGATCCGCCTTGCTTGACGTGCTTGATCTTATCACGTGCGACCCGGCTGCCGTTGAGGAGATCGAAACGCGCCTGGAGCATCGTCTCGAATCGCTCCCACGTCTCTGGCTTCTCTGTCAATTCCCGCGCACCAAGCTGCACTTCACGGCCAAGCGGTAGACTCAAAAGTGGTTGAAGCCGTTGCACGGCCCCCAGCCTATCCGGCAACCCAGCGGCGTTCCGCCGGCACAATGCCGACCACCACTGGAACGCCCAACACCGTGAAATACGAGTTCACCGTGAAGAGCCACTCCCTCGCACTACCCTTGCCGGTGTAGAACTCCGGCTCCTTCGGCTTGGGCTGCCGAAAGGCAGGTGCGGATGCCAATGCGACACCCCCCAACACACTGCTCCCTTGGCTGACATACCTCGCCTCAACCTCCGCACGCAGCTGCTGGTTCTCTTGACGCAACTCGTCAAGAGCACGACGGATCTCCTTCATGAGGTAGGCCTGGTCGTATGCCGCTGCCGCCATGGTTCCGGTTGTGACGAAAAAATAATGGCCAAACGCAGTTGTGGCAGATCTGCTGCCTCCCTTGGGTCCGCGCAAAGCCGAGCGAACGCCCACGTGGCTCTGATACCAAATGTGAACCGAGGGGCGCCCGGCGTGATGGTCACACGCCGGGCCCTTGGGATGAACCTCCCAACCCTCGACCCCTTGGTGTGTGGGCCAACCCTTGAGATGTCGCACGACCCTCTCCTAGCAACAAGACCACTGCTAGTGACCGAAGTTCCCGCCGTGCGACTTTCCCGGCGGCGTTTGCACCAAGGTGCGCTACGGAAGACTTGCAAGATCGAATGGACATGTGCGAGGCAATACTTGGAACACAAGGAGAGTTGGGCAATGAATGAATCCTTTAGACTTGATGGATCAGTACAAGGCAATGTATAGAGTCTCTGGGTAAGATTGGCATGCCTAGAACAACCCCTAGGCTTCCTTATGTACCAGCTCCTATAAGTCAGCCGAAAGCTACTCAGTGCACCGAGGCCCTCTATAAAGGCGCACTCATGCAAATAACACATCATCATGTAGTACGTGCCACGAGCTTTCCAACGCACCAAAGAACGCCTCAATCCGTGAAGAAACGGCTAAGTTATGGCCGTTTGAGTGCTCCACGCGTGACGGCCGCTGGCAGCACCGCCAGTGGGGGTCACGGCCGTCTGAAGCGCCCTTGCGTGCGAATGTAGCTCCAGCCGCCATCCCGAAGCGCCCATGGACCCCAACGAACCTTGCCTCATTGGCTAAGGGGCACTTTGGCTGCAGTGGGCGAGAAAGTCACTCCGCCTTGCTCGGGGTCGGACCTGTACGTCTCCTGTTTTCTGGAGGTGCGCCTCCCACCTTTGCACGGCCGTATCTTTCTCGTCCCTGTACCGAATGACCCGGTTCTTGGGTCGATTTCGTATGGTTTTTCACGTAAAATACAATGGGAGTATCAAAACATGCATCTGACTTCAGCATGATGACGTAATCACCGCCTCGACCGGCGGCTCCCATAACACACACTATAGACCGTATGTGTTCTACCAAATGAATAGATAAATGAGACATGACATGACTCCACCAGAAAACTAGATGGACCTCGCGCATGGCATCCTCGTCCCCATTGGAAAGCTTAATGAAAATTTTATTTCACAATAGAAGCTTCAATGCTTACTCAAGTAGTCTAGCGGGGTGGAGTAAACACGATGTTTCAGCAAAGTTATCATTGGCAATGACCTTACCCCTTATGAATTTTGTTGCCACCATAACAAATTCAAGCAGAAAAATGGACAAGAAATTGCTGTGTTCTGTATCCAAGAAGACCTTCTATGAATGATCACAGCAGCTGATTGCACAGACAGCGCCGATTACTATGTTCTTATGTAAGAATCGAACGACAGGCAGCTCCAAGGCCACAACCCATATTGTGGTGACGGAAAGTTTCAATCGATAGAAACATCATCTCTCAAGGAAATTGACGCAATGATAGTTCTCGTGCGTGTTGCACTAGAGCAAAATATGTTACCCTATATCCATAAAAGATTCATATGAGTGTCATGTATCACTGTTTGTGTGAAGTTGTGGAGGAGAGGATTGTGGCTATATGTGACATAAGCAGAGAAGGTCAACTAGCCGACTTCCAAACAATGGAGTTACCAGCATCTTCCACACATGGCTGCATTCCTGGTGTGCTCATGGCCAAGGATGTGTGTTAATCCTGCTGTATGTAGCAGAATTGACTCTCTGATTGTGGCCGTGAGTGTGCAAGACATGTTGAAGCTGCGTATAGAGGTGATGCATGTGGAAGGGAGGCGACGTTGATTTAATACACTGCTCCTCCCAGGTGCCCATTGCATGCCCTTCCAACCCTCCTGGTGGTATACTCAGACATCCATCACGCTTGTTGTGCTTCTCAAAAACCTATGTTAGTCAAGCACATATGGACCTCTGTGGTCGGAGACATTGACTAGTTGTGATAACTTGGAATTGGTAGGAATAGAACAGGTCAGTATAGACCTGGCCTATTTTGGCCATGTCCATGACCTGCACGACTTTTTCCACTGTTCTTTTGGTCATAGGGCAACTATGTCCTCAAAGTTCCGTGCTAAGAGGAGGAAGGGGTTGATGCTTAGGGTGTGTTTGCGTACCTCAGCGTAGGTAGTCATGGTCGGAGTGAGGTACGTTAGAGGATGTTGCAGTCTTGTTCACGTTGTACTCTTCGGGAAAATGCTCCATCTACAACCAAAGGCGGTCGTCAGACCGCGCTGACTCGCTTGAATGTTGAGTGCAGTGGAGCCAACCGCGTTACTTGGAGTAAATATTGTCCAAAAGGTGTCTTTTAGCGGTAAACCCACAGTTCACTACGAGGTCACAATCCAATGCGGACGCATCCAAAAGCACCCTTAGGTTTCTCCTCCTAACTCCTGATTTTTCTAGCCATGGATGCTTGAAGTGTACCCTAAAGGTAACAGATTTCTATAGGAGATGTTGCTGTGAAGAGCTAGCACAATCTTGAATGTGCGGTCAAAGGAGGACCAATCCTGTTGCTCCAGCCGCTACTGCTGCTGCCACAGCTGTCATCACTGCCAGTGTTGTTGCTGTACGAGATGTTACTTATGGCATTCCCGCTACTACAAGCACAACAAGCGTAGAGCAGCTATAGGAGCTGTTGTAGCAGTAGCTACAACAGCTTCTGTAACTATTGAATGTGCAGAAGATAGAGAGGAGAGCTTGTTGCTCTTGCTACTATTGATGTTACTATTATTGCTGCGCTGATATTGTTAAAATTGGTGGTTTGGATACAAGCCATGCAAGCGGCAGAAAGATAGTTTGTTATTGTGGCCAATGCTAACGCTACATTTTCTTCTGATATTATTGTGAATGCTATTTTGGAGTGAAGGGGGTAGGGAGACTAACATGTTGATGCAACGAGATAGAAGTAGGGGCAGAGACGTCGTAGGTGTAGTGTGAGCGCCAACAGGTAAGCCGACAAGAGCGATGATGGAAAGCAGCCACAAATGGTGCCAAAAGATTAGATCCCACATCTAAGCGGCCTTACCAAGGTGAAGGTGCAACATGTGGTCCAGTCCTACCTAGTTCACATCTGAGTCAACGGTGATTAGAAAAAGCGAACACAGCCATGAGAAGTTGTGACTTTGTTTAGAACTTGCAAGAAGACAATGAGATAGTGAAAGTGGGAGGCGATAAGAGCGCATGGCAGAGCAAGCACACTCATGCGCTGAGAGCTAGCGGGTGAATTTGCCGCCACTGTGGTATCAAGCCAGACCTCAAGAGCAGAGTCTAAGCGTGGCTGCTACCAGGCTGGCTGTTGGCTGTCGGCTGTCGGCTGCTGTCAACAACATGGTCCCAACAGGATCAACAACGGAGACTAGCCAACCCAATAGCCAAGCAGCACTCGTGCATGATCAGACCACATACCATTCTGAAGCTTATGCTGGCATGTGCATGTCTCTTGTGTGTCACGAGAACCATGAATCACACTTGCGACTAATGTTGTGGAGGCATCCGCCCGGCGTAATTAACGAAATGTGATACTATGGATGAGAGCATGGCTGATATTGGGCAGCTTGGAAGAGGTTCTTCCTTAAAGAGACTCTTGCCGTTGGCAATTCTCATGCTGATTACTCGCCTACACAAATTGTGTGTGTGTGTGTGTGTGTGTGTGTGTGTGTGTGTGTGTGTGTGTGTGTATGTGTGTG
>SZWC01000883.1:261373-276869 GCA_023375785.1 Penium margaritaceum | reverse complement strand
CTCTCTCTCTCTCTCTCTCTCTATCTATCTATCTCTCTTTTCTCGCCCTCTCTCACCCCATCCAGCCAGGAGACAGTTGTCTACGCAGTGCTGCAAACTCCCCAGTGGCTTTCAGGTACGGGCCCACCCCATCTGCTTTCAGCGTGTAACACCG
Source organism: Penium margaritaceum (assembly GCA_023375785.1). NCBI lineage: Eukaryota > Viridiplantae > Streptophyta > Zygnematophyceae > Desmidiales > Peniaceae > Penium > Penium margaritaceum. Next base: position 276,715 of record SZWC01000883.1, on the reverse strand, counting down.
CAGCTCCACAATCCCCCCGCCGCTGCCTCCCCCGCCACTGCCGCCGCTGCTGCCATCGCTGGCTCCGCTACTACCGGCGCTGCCGTTGGTACTACTGCTGACCGTGAAGCTCCTTAGACCCGCGACGAAGGTTGCGGGGGAGCCGTTGTGGTGGTGCACCGCATTGGCGCGGTGACACGCATGGACGACCGCACCAGCTCCCGTCTGGTAAGGAGCCGCTGCAGCTGCAGCAGCAGCAATAGAAGCGGCAGCAGGAGCTGTTGCGAAGTGCTTGTCCTGCAGTGCCTTGCTGGTGCGCAGCAGCAGCTGCGGCATCCGCGACAGCCGTGGTGCCATGATGGGGTAGTGGGAGGTGNGGGGGGGGTTGTTGGGGGGAAGTGGACGTCGGATCCGGAAGCGCATGAGCTGCCAGGAGTGAGCTGCGTCGGCACACCGTTCGTTTGCCCTTCGTCAAAAAATGGCATCAGCATCCCTGATTTGGCGGTCACTGTATCGACGAGGTAAGATTTTTGTATATTTCAGAAAGGACCCGGGCTTCGCATACTTACATTCGAACTTTTAAAATTGAGGAGAGCACGATAGCTGTGGTGTGGTATTGTTTTTTGTTTATCTGAAAATGGATGGGATCTACATGCAAGTGAAATGCTACCACTGTTCCTTTCATTTCCATTTCTTCTTTCCTGGTTTCTTGCCGCATTCAAAGTGTGTGCAGTCAATGAAAATGACATCAATTACAAAGGAAAACGTGCACTTTGGGCAACATTCTTACAGGTCAACCAATTACCGCTATGCATTATCACTTGCACATGTCTCCACCAAAGCATCCACATCCAACACCTTTGACGCACTCTCTCCCAAGTACACATCATCCACACAACCTCACCAAATCGGTGAGTCGCTACTGTGGTCAATCACCCACAAATGAGGACATCTCGTGAATACTCCTTCCCATGCACTTATTTCTTCCAAACCGATGCAAATCCCAATGATCACACATTTACCGTCATCGAGGTTTAGGGTCCAAATTGTACCTCATAATACCACTCTCTAAACCTCCATTGTCGACCATCTCAATGCCAACCCCCACCCAAAAGCACCTCCTCACCAAGGGTGATTTCAATATTGTTGAAAAAAACTCTCTCAATACCAATCCCAAAATAATATGCTTTATACATTCTCTCCCTTCATCCTTCCACTCTTTTTTTCCTCAAACTCTTAATGATGCCTTCTAAACAAACTACCCGAACGGCTTTGAATTCAGAAACACAACTCTAGCGCATCAATCATCAAGTCGAATTGATCGAGCCTATATTTCCCATAGCCTCCTCCCATAGATCATTGAGCATGAGCACATACCCATGCCTATCAATCTCTTTGACCACACACATATGCCCATCACCACCATCATCATGTACTTTTGGCAAGGATCCTTGGAGTCTGAACATCTCTTTTCAGTAATGTGATGGTTATCATGGTGAATTTTGAGCCATCCCTAGCTCTTCTAAAGAAGAGCTTGTGATTTTGATTGAGCTCAAAGAATCTTTGCTTAGTTTCTCTATTCAATACAGCGAAAACAAAGCAACAAGATATCATCGCTCCCTTGCAATACATAACAACTTGCTTGTTTGCGTACGGCATCTTGTCTATTCTAGGCTTAGAAAGCGTGAATGGCAAGATCCTCTCAACTCTTAATTCAAGTCTTACAAGAAAGATAACCTTTGTCGGTTTCTCCTCCAAGCTCGAGTACCTTTCCACCATGAAATTGATCAATCCCTCCAAGTCCTCAAATCTCTCACTCAGAAAATGCTCTCTACCACATGCATCACGACACCTCAAAAAGACCACGGTCCACCCGTCTCTAACTTCAATTGCAATATTTATTTTGACACAAGTTTCTTCATGGGACTTTCCAACCACGGCCAACCATTCCTCAAACAAAGCCAATTCCTCTTCTATTACACCCCATCATCGACTGAGTCACAAGCAACATCTCTGAATACTACCTTCCATCTACAAGAATTAACTACCTTCATCTTAGACGAAAACAAGGCAAATCTATTAGAGGGGACGGATTGCCTACAATATTCTATCAAATATTCTGGAGCCATTTAAATTCACAACTTAAGCAGATGATCTTTACCATTGAATCCTTTCATGGGATGTCAATAAATGTGTAATGCACTTGTCACCCTCCTTCACAAAAATACGAAAAAAATAACATTTCATACCCAATAAAATTTATAATAACTACAAAATCATTGTAAAGGCAACAGTTGAACATCTAAGCTCATCACTCAACAATATCATTAGTCCTCACCATACTGGTTTTCTCTCCAAACAAAATATTGAACACACTATCTCCACAACCCTTGCTATACATTCACCGATGACTCATCCACTTCTTCATCCCTCTTACTTCTCTTTAATATAAAAAAATGTTTCTGACTCACTTTATAGACCTTTTCCTCTTCCAAGTGGCTCGTGCCTATACCGTTGGTGAGTTCTTGACAACTTGGCTCACCATCCTTCACTCTGACTCCATGCTCTATTTGATGATCAATGGACACATTAGACCTAGCATACATTGTACCTCTAAATTTTTCCAAGTATGCCCCTTCACGTTTGTTCGTTTTGTTCTCGCCATTGAACCATGGTACTCATGTGTCAATAAGTACATTATTTGTGAAATTTTCCACCCAGATTATTTTTTGTCCCTCAAGGTCCAATGATTCAATAATGAAATAGAAACCTTCCTTTACTCTAATAAATAGCTCTTTCTCAACCACAATTACTACTCCACACTCTGTGATGGCGTTCACTTCGAGTTTTAGAGTGAAATCTACAACTTGATTGCCTAAGGGGACCAAAAATCTTAGAGGCTCCCATCCCTACCACCTTCTCGTGGATTTGCCTCTAAAAACATCTTTTAGACATTCACATCAGTACAACAATTAATGATGGTATTGCTTGAGATCTCGTTTTTGCTCATGTTTCCTTTTAGTAAATCATTAATCCTCACAAAATCTTCTAATGTACACATTTGTTCAATTTTTTGTCACATTTACCTTCTTTAACCAATACCACCGACTACCGCACGTTTATTGGATAGGATTTGCCCTAGGGGAACTCCACTTCCGCATGTTGCATCCAGACGGGAAGTGGACGTCCCACCTGAGTGTCTAAAAAATTAAGTTATCAAATAGGTGGCACCTATTTGCTGAATCCTTTCACAACCTATACTTCAATGTTCATAGTGCAAAATTTTAGACTGTCTTCCTTCTAAAAGAACCCCTGACTTTCAAATATTTATTTGTCAAACGTAAGAAGGTGAGGCTCTTCCTCATGACAGACCCCTAACTGATTCTTTAGAACCTTTGGGTTGAATAGTATTCAACCACGCTCTCTAGCCAAGCTCCAACTTCTTTGTCTGGATGCCACATAGTGTCGTTACTTCTACATCCTTACTTGTATCATTCTCACATAATAGAGTAAGTTCATCCATGGCCAACACGCTCTCTACAATATCACTAAAAATAGTTACTATCTTGAAGCACAATACCAGGAGTGGTCGCCTCGTGTACTCTTGTGTAAATGTTTCTCTAATTTTCTTACTAGTGACTTTGTCTTTCACAACTTCAAAAGAGCCTTTCTCTGTACCTAGAAATTGGATGTGATAACCGTAATTATCACAGCCCTCAACCGTGTTATGTTCACCCAACAGCCATACTTTGAATACTAATGAGAAAGATAAGGTGGGTCAAACATCGATTTCAAATCGTTCATCTTATTAATGCCAACAAATTCTTTCACAAAACAACCAAAACATTTATTCCAGGTTGCCTTCTGATACATACATGTATAAGACTTACTCACTGGAATGGTTTTGTTGGATGTGCTCCTCCTTGGCACAATCGTGTTCATATGTAGCTATACCCATTATTTCTCCTTTATGGAAAAGATATCATCTTTTGCATTGCCACACGATGCATTCATATGGGATCTTAGGTTTTCCCTATTCTTGAAGATGAGGCCTATTTTGATAGTTGTTTCTGTGTTGTTGAAGAATCGTTACGTTTTCAAACCATTCTATTTGTCACATCATTCACCCAACATATATAATTGTGTCTTGCCAAAATTTACCTCCTTAAGTGGATGCTCCTCTTTTGTGAACCTCCATAGAAGAAGTGCAACTCTTTCTAGACATGCTTCTACTTGACTCTTCTTTACTCTATATGAAAACGAAGATGTGATCATCACTTTTGAAAAATCATGTCTCCTATTATTCCATACTATATATTCTCACCTCAATGACCACCTCTGACATCTTTCACGACACAATCGCAAGTCATTCCAATCACCAACCACAATTACGGCATATATTCATACATTCCTACTACTTCTCCCTTCGACAAAGATGCATGCTTAATCTTTCCCCTTTCTAGAAAACCATACCTTTTTCACCTCCTTTCTGTTTGGCACCAACATTCATTGATCACACTTCTACATTCATCATAAAAACCAAGAAATCCAAGTTAAATACTCTAAGGGAACACATGTTTCCTCCAATTGCCACAACTAATTTCCTCCTCTGTCCTATGCTTGTTAAGGGAGCACCCTAACCAATCTATGTCATTCCATCCCTTACACCACCAAGCCTCGTTGCTTATGGATCATCCAACCTCTCCTTCCAATAAGCAGCTCCAACTTCCATTGCTCCTATTCCGAACCACGAACATGTTGAAAATGATGTTATCCTTCTCTCATCGCCGCAAAGAGTACTTTCTGTCTGAACCCATTAAGTAGAGGCCGCTTGCAAACACCTCTTGACAAGAAACGCTTTCCATCAAGCATCACTAAGGAGATCTAAGTACCTAAATTTCCTATCTGCTTTAGTAATCCTAGCAACCAGACGTTATTTTTCACTTTGGAGTCTTAAAAGGTGGTAGAAACCTTCTAAAAACAAAGCACTCTAAACTTCTAGGTCCCATGCACTCCCACTTCGATCGTGATTTTAGTCGCCCTTGACATGACCTCTGCCCCTTCATAGCCAGTGACGGAGATAATTGGTAATATCATCAACCACGTGCTTCACAAAATTCAACCAACAAACATTACTTGAATACTTATGTCATCCCCAAAAGGGATAGAACAATATCACCTCCCCTCATACGTTGTCATCCACTTAAACCCCATAAAACAAAAGAAACGCTTGCCCAACACATTCATTAGAATAGTCCTTGGGCCAGCCAAAATCCTCACGTGTGCCAACACAATCGCTTGAATCTTGTTCCTTGACTTCCCAAAAAATTCCCCCTTCATCACCTTCTCAACTCACCATGGCGCCCTTACAATGAGCACAAGACCAACCTTATGTTTAGCTCCCTTCTAATGCATGGTTCAGATCACGCATGTACTTATCCCCTCTAAATTTCAAGTGAGCTCATGTCGCAAACCTCCTAGACGTGGAAGCATACAATGCACTATGAAGGGATGAGGACATTGTCCTCCCATCCCCCAGACCACACCCTGACCAATGACAATGCAAATAGAAGTTTTGCCCATGTAACTGGGGTAGTGGTGTACACAACATGCTTACCCACCTCAGCTCGAACATGTATACAATATCCTTAGTCCTTCGGGTCTACACCACCATGACCTTAGCATGCTTCAGGTTTGAGCATTGTGCCACCCTCCTTGGTCGGTACTCTTCCACCTTAGTGTATTTGTTGCCTTTAAACAATCTTACAAAAACATGCACATACTCTCACACACACGTGCACACACACACACACATACACATACCAAACACATATACACAAAATGACATGGGTACATACACACGAACATGATCAAATGCAAATCTACACACACACACACACACACACACACAACCACACTTAGCTAAACACACTGGCACGCACACGCATAAAAAACACATACATGCACACACAGACGCACATACAGAGACACACATACACACAGACACACACACACACACACACACACATACACACACACAAACACACACAAACACACACACACACACATAGAGAGAGAGATATCTCCATAGTTGAACACATACACATGCCTCAAAATGCAGATACATCCACAACCACTCTTACAAAGGACACCAATCCACAAGCACACACAACCACACATGTATTGGTAGGGGTAGATATTTTCAAACTTAAAGTGTGTGAGAGCAAGAAAGCAAGCAAGAGAGAGGGGGGGAGGGCAATAGAGAGGCAAGAGAGAGGAGGGGCCAAGAGAGGAAAAGAGAGAGATAGAGAGAGAGGGGGGGGGAGAGAGAGAAAGAGAGAGAGAGAGAGAGAGAGAGAGAGAGAGGAGAGAGAGAGAGAGAGAGAGATTTGGAGAGGAAGAGNTGTGAGAGCAAGAAAGCAAGCAAGAGAGAGGGGGGGAGGGCAATAGAGAGGCAAGAGAGAGGAGGGGCCAAGAGAGGAAAAGAGAGAGATAGAGAGAGAGGGGGGGGGAGAGAGAGAAAGAGAGAGAGAGAGAGAGAGAGAGAGAGAGAGGAGAGAGAGAGAGAGAGAGAGATTTGGAGAGGAAGAGAGAGAAAAAGGTTAATGGTTTATAAAATAAACTATCATAAGGGAGACAAAGAGGATGAGAAAGAGATAGAGTGAGAGGGAGAGGAGAAGAGAAAGCGAGAGAGAGAGAGAGAGAGAGAAAGAGATACAAAAAGCAGAGAGAGAGAGAGAGAGAGAATGTGAGGATTAACCCATTTTTATGCCTTTATTGCACCCTACCATTTTGTTTTTCTGATCACACCTAGTCCCCCACAACTTCCCCTCCTCATCTGATATCACTATCTTTTCTCCTGTCACCATCGAGGTCCCACTCATGCCATGCCACTCTTGCATCCGTTGTTACTCCATTATCCCCATCCCATGTGGTCTCCATCCTACATGCTATTGATGGTACTTTGGCTCTCCTTTCCATTGTGGTTCTTCAGTTGATGGGATTGAGCAACCTCTCTTCCCCCACTAATGCCAATTATGATGCACACCACCCCCGTTCACAAGACTATACTGCATACCCATCGTATCCACCTCTTGGATAACCCCTTTCTACCATGATGTTGCTGTAGCTATTGGGCACAGAGCAGCCTCTCCCCCCTCCCCCTAGAAACATCCTTCATTCCACCTAAACCTCTCACTCCTCTTTTATCCTCCTCATATGCACTATACCTTGTACCCAACATACCCACTTTTCCCACAACGACAGGTTGTCTCTGGCAAGCTCCGAAGTCTACTCATTAAACCCCGCATAACCAAAGATTATTTGGACAATTACTTCGTTAGCAATGGGAATTATAATTTAATGTCTTCCGTGATTCGACTCGCAACTTATTAACAATGCATGTATGTAGCCTCGATCTCCGCGCGCGCCCGTTCCTCACTTCGTCAACGGTGAGTTACAAATGTGCATTCTAGTCCCCAACTATTAGTATAGACCATTCCTATGTCGACCATGTTTCAATGCAACAGTATGTGTCTAAGGTGAACAAACATTCTAAGAGAAAAACTAACCTTCGTCTAGGTCAAAAACAAAAAGACAAAAATAAAATATTCACTCATTATTTTAGAGGTTCCTCACGTAGGAAAAATGAAGCTAAGGATGAAAAGACTTTCAATTTCAAAAACATCATTGTTTGGTTGTTTTGAATGCTTTTGTCAATTTAGGGATAGAATAAAAAGGTAATAATTATATTATGAAATAATATTTTTTACATATTTTTTATCTCTATACATAAAATTAACAAACCGTGCATCAAAAACATTATTCACACAAAATAAACTTCTTATACTATCGAGAGAAGAAATATATGTTATAACATTCATTAGAGATATATTATCTTAGAAGTATGCCAGATTTTAAATATAATTTGAACATATCTTAGCATCTTTTCATCATAATAAAACAATGAAATTTGGATATAATATGGAAACCTCTACAAAGGCTAGAAATTTCTTAATGGGTTGTACTACCAACATTATGGGTATAAATGTCGGATGATTGGTGGATTGAAATAATTAATAAATTTTTTAGACTATTATCTTCTTCTTTAAGCATTTACTAAAAAAAGTGGATGGCTAAAGAATTCAATCATCCTAAACTACTTTATGCATAGTTTGAATAATAATGTACACATACTTTGGTCTTAAGTAGTGGAACAAAAATGGATGAAAGACCAGAATGTTTTTCTGGCTCATTCTATAATTTTTTTATAATGTAAAAATTTTCCCTTGAAGATTTTTTACACTAAATCCATGAACATGAAGAACTTTTTTAAATATCATAAAAATAGTTACAAAAGTTTGTACTAAAATTTCAGTTGAAGTCATGTTTTAAGAAGTTTTATTTATCCAAAAATGAGTCATAATGTGCCTTTTCCTACTTATGAATCATCAATTTTTTATTGTGCTATAAATCAACATACCTTAAATTCATTATTGTGCAAAATGAATTTTGATGCCTTAATCAATGCAAAATGTCTAATGGGGTGAATTTATGGGAAAATAAAAAAGTTGAAACATATATTTTAATGTGTAAATGTTTCCTAAAATATAAAGCAAAACAATTTTATTGAGAATTTCACAATCCAATTTTCCTTCATAAGCATTGTCATCATGTAAATGTTTCAATTTCTTAAGGCATACAAAAACTAGTCTGAGCATGAATCCTTAAGTCTTTTAAAACACGGAAATTCATGTATAAAAATAGATTTTGTTTAGAATTATAGAACTTAGGCGTTTTACCCCTTGTTGAAGTTTAACATTTAATGAAACCATCCATTGTTACAAAATTATTTCAACGATCTACCTAGTTTTTGTGTCATTACTTGCCTTCTTCAGGAAACATAAAGAGAATGCGTCTCTTTGAATTCCAAGGAGAAAGAATCGTCATTCATGTCATCCTAGATTGAGGTTGGTTTTCTTGTTAAAATGGTTCTTCAGTATTCTTGAGACTGATAATGTTGCAGGGAAACGTCCCCAGGCTAGGAATGGCCTTTTCCAATGGTTTGGGGGTAGAATGAACATTTGTAACCCATCGGTGACAATGTGAGGAACACGCGTGCGCGGAGATCGGGGCTACATATGGCAAATAAGTTTCGTGACTGGACAGGTATTGCTAATAAGTTGTGAGTCGAATCACCTAAGACAATAAAATATATAACTCGTTTCTAACGAAGCAATTGTCCCAAGATTATTCGGCCTCCTAAGTAGGTTTTTAAGTTAAGAAATAAGATGACCCTGGGTCAGTGAGGCTGTGTTGTCCCTCTATCCAACAAGTATAATGATATCCATCGGGTTTAATCAAACCCGATCTATGCCTTTGTTCTTTTGGGAGTCACCACCACTCGATTGGTGGTATTATTCCCTTCGTGTCGCACTTCCTTTGTAGCAAGTCTCGTGGCTTGGACGTGGTCCCCTCGGCTGTGGGCAGGAAAACGGGATGACTTGAGGGTTGGAGACCCTCAAGTACCGCAGTTTTGGCCAAGTCGGCCAAGCTTTCTACCAGTACCGTTTCATCCTTCCTAGGATGGATAGTAGGAGGGGGTGGATTTTTAAGACCTATTCAAGTGAAAATGTTCTTGTGTGGATAGAAGCACACCCCGCCAAAATAAATCATCTTCTGCTCCATCTAACAGTTCGATGTGGTTGTGGAAGCCAACTTTGAGCCATCGAACACAAAAACTGTTTTGGTTTTACTTTGGCGGGCTGTGCTCCTATCCGTTTTATCCTCCACGTTTTCTATCTGTCAACGCCAAACTGTGTGCAATGTCCGAATCTTTTCCGCCGTGTTTCGTCACCATGCCACCGATCGCGTCGGCAACGTGCCGTCGTTTTCTTGCCATGCGCAAAGACGTCCATGTTCTTCTCCCTTTTGCTGTTCTTTCTTCGTGCGTTGCTACTGCGGGGCCAGGCAGCAGCGGCTGCTACGGAAGCAGCTGGTGAGGAACAGCGGCAGCGCTTGTGAGCCAGCCCGCGGCGCAAGGTGCCAGTAACCGGAGGTTTCGAAGAAGCTGCCGTTCGTGGTCTTGCCACGAAGCAACATGTGAGCCGGCATGGTGTTGCACATGCGGCTCGCTGTTTGCTCCTCTGCCGCTCGCCTCGTGATTCCATGCTCTGGTTGGTTGGTTGGTCGCACCTGCTTCGACCGCTGAATTTTTCTTGCTCTCGTCGAAGTGAGAGCACAAGAATTCGCGTTCGACGTGGTCAGCTGTGGTGCAATGAGGACACCTGTCCGCAATCTCTGGCGAAACGGCGTCTCTAGGCGAATTCTTGACGTGGGGGCTGTCAGCGAGCTTCGATCAGTCCTCGATACAGCAATGCAGTGGTTGCAGTGCTTGTGCCAAGTTGTGTTTGTGTTGGTCACATGAAGATGAAGATGAACATCTTCCTAATGCTGACCCCTTTGCTCTGTTCAAGGGTGGCGACCTCTGCGATGATATACACATTGCGGCGCCATGCCATACCATGCCATACATAAAGACAGTTGCATCCGCACTCTAAGGACAGTGCACCACAGCAGCCCACGTTCCGACTTGTCTGCAGTGGCATTGCTGGTGCAGTGCACTGTTTTTTGCATGCATGATGCCAAAGCACCATGCACTATGCAACATGCACCATGCACCATGCACCATGCACCATGCACCATGCACCATGCACCATGCACCATGCACCATGCACCATGCACCATGCACCATGCACTATGCACTATGCACCATGCACTATGACGTGCAGTGCATGCCACAGTGCTTTGGCACCATCACGAAGCAGTGTGCACGTCGTGCGCATTGCTTCATCGTTGCGTTGCATGCGCAGCCAAACCATGGGACTGGTGGTTGCATTTTCCCATGGTTGGCTCCACCACCCCTCGGCCTCTTTTTTGTCATCGCTGCTGCCACTGCAATGGTTGCCGCTCCTCTGCCTCTCTGTACTGTGATGTGCCTGCTTTGAATCAGGCTTGAGCCTGAGTCAGAGTGGAGAAGCATGCAGCATGCATTGTGCTCTTTTCTACTTGCAGTTTTTTTCGTGTTGAGCCCTGCTGCTGCTGCTGCTGCTGCTGCTGCTGCTGCTGCCGCCACCGCCACTGCTGCTGCTGGGTCTGTGCAGGCCCTCATATACACCACACATTGCTCCACATTCTGTCCTCCGCGCCGGCCTACCACTCTTGTCCGCCATCTTCTTCCTCACGTGCGGCTCGCTGCTGTCCCTCGCTCTCTTCATTCCCTTCTCTGGTCTCCTCAAGCGACCCGGTGACAGTCAGTGTGAGTGCAGACTGGCAGCAGCAGCAGCCAGCGCCACAGCCTCAACCACCTCAGCGGCCTCGCCCACAGCCACACCAGTTGCTGCTTCTCTCCGCGGCAGCAGCCACACTCATCTCCCTCACCTTCCTCCGGACGTCCGCGTGCTAGAGGACGAAGATTCCCTCTCTCAAGGGTTCATCCGTCTCGTCTTGTCTCAGGACGCCAGATCTAGTCCGAACGCACCAGGTCCTGCACACCCGACACCCTCCCACGGCCGCACTTACCTCATCAACTACGTGCGCTCGTGCTGCACCACGCTGCAGGTGCACAGCTGTGCCAGCGCCCTCAGAGGGGGAATCACCGAGTGCCGCATGCTGGGCCACGATTCGCTGGACAGAAACTTCTTGCACGTCCACAGCAAGGCCCTCGAACAAACAGGAANCAAGGGTTCATCCGTCTCGTGCTGTCTGAGGACGCCAGATCTAGTCTGAACACACCAGCTCCTGCACACCCGACACCCTCCCACGGCCGCACTTACCTCATCAACTACGTGCGCTCGTGCTGCACCACGCTGCAGGTGCACAGCTGTGCCAGCGCCCTCAGAGGGGGAATCACCGAGTGCCGCATGCTGGGCCACGATTCGCTGGACAGAAACTTCTTGCACGTCCACAGCAAGGCCCTCGAACAAACAGTAACAGGTGCAGAAGCACATGCCAATGCAAATGCAGATGCAGATGCAAATGCCAATGCAAGTTGTACAGATCTCCGCCTGTGGATGCCTTACATCGTCCTCCACACTCTGCTCAACGTGGCGGATGGCGACGTGGTCGTGTACGGCAGCCCGCGGTTGAACTTCACGGGAGACCTGTCGCGCCTCGTGGGCCTTGTCCATGGGCACGACGTCGTGCCGTTTCTCGGCGACTTTGAGTCTGAGCGCGTGCACACAAAACGCGCGACGTTCCGCGGCATGGGGTGTAGTCCGGAGGAGGAGGCTGCGTTTGCCGCCGCGCGCCGTCGCTCGTCCGACATCGTCGTGTTGAGACGCTCTCTTACGTCGGTGCGCTTTGCGTCGCAGTGGCTTGACTATTCGTCTGATTGGTTCATCCTCAGTGGTGACTGCGGCAGCAAAGAGGACAGCGCTGAAGCAGGGCGCAGCAGCAGAGCCTCAACAGATCTTGACAGGAGCAGCAGCAGCAGAAGCAGCAAGGAGCCGAGTCCATGCTACCACAAGGACGATGCGAGGTTGTCAGAGTACGGCGACTATAAGGCTCACTGGGGGGCAGCAAGCGTGTTCAGCGTGCTCACGAAAAAGTGGGGCTTGCCGGTGCACCCAGACCCAGGGCCTGAGGGCGAAACAGACCGGCTTGTGCTTGGGTGTACATGGGGCCAGATGTATGAGTTCATGGAACCAAGTGCGGGTGGGAGAGCCAGACTGAATCGGACAGACACTGGCGAGCACAACAGGTTGTAATAAATAAATCTTCTGCGCTTACAGTTTTGCGTGGTGTGTATGCGAATACACACCAGGTAGCGCTTCAATGCCATAACACAACCACGTCAGGCCATATCAAACACGGTACTCAATCGCAGCAGCAGCAGCAGCAGCAGCAGCGCTGTCATCTTTTGGTCTCGCATTGCGCGCTGCAGCTTTACAACGACGAGTGTGGGACATCAAATCACGCGCAACCTGTCATGCAGCATCTTACATGTGCACATCGCCCAAGTGTATGTGGCTCACTAGCAAGTGATTTACATCGGTCAGCTGTGGGGCTGGAACAAGGACCGGCATTACTTCAGGTGTCATTCAGGTGTTGCATGCTTTTTCATGTTGTGACAAGCAGCTGATGCTGAATAGGCACCGTATTGCGCTTCGCAAAGGTCCAACCTCCATCAGCATGTGCTACAAATTTGAGATGTTCCATGTCAAATGACGTCCTGATGAAGAAAACACCTCTGCACACTTGCAGCTGATGCAGAAGTTCAAGCATGCAGCCCAAAAGCTACAGCCCAACAGAAGGAGACCTCCCTTTGCTGCATTCTGTCATATCCCTGGAGTTCAGTATCACCGCAGAACTGCTTCCTGTTAGGTTGTAACCATCGAGGGTTCCTGCTGAGGCAGTCTACTGACACCAAGCCGCTTTATTTCTGTCCAGAATCTGAAGCATTGGATCAATCAGGCTACCTGGGTTCAGCTGCTATCCCATTACCTTCGTGTATGTAGGTCAGCCATGTTTTCACACTCCTGTCTCTTGACATGTATGTTGGCCGGAAAGTGCAATGCAAAGATGTCCCCATACCAACAACTGCTTGCGCTGCCCATCATTGGCGAGTCTGGTGAAAAGAGCAATGGCCAGGACTCTGCTTGTACACACAACATGTCACGTTGGCCAATATAGCCTGAGAACACAGAGAACTAAGTCTCCGTCCCTTATCCAGTCTATCCATCTGCTCAATACACAGGACAAAGCTCACACCACCGCTTGCTACCACCACATCAAGCTCCAACACCTCCATGGCAGTGGTACACACATGGAATGGAAGCACAGGCAACAGCTCTAGCTCAGAAATCGGCGGGGGTCGGCAACGGTGCCGGTGAGAGCAGATGCAGCGGCAGTGAAGGGTGAGGCGAGGTAAATCTGCGCCTCCTTGTGCCCCATGCGGCCGGGGAAGTTGCGGTTGGTGGTGGACACACACACCTGCAGCGCAAATGACACGTGCATGGCACTCTCTTTGAGCCACTTTCTTTGTACATCCAAGGTAGCTATGGCAGTGTCAGCACAGGCATCCCCGCATGAGACACCCAAGTGTGTCTGCCTGCTTCGATGTTGTGTGGCTCAAACTAATCCATCCGCAGGAGACATCGAGGACAATGCCCCCATCCAACCCACTGACTACATGCTTTCCCATACCAAAACCTATACCCATACTCGTACCCGTACCAATCTGAACCCATGCCAAATGCTTCGTTGCGCTTCACGACTAGACGACCAGAAAGGCAAACAAAATTGTGCATGCGTGCGTGAGTGCAAGTGCACACACCTGAGGCTCGTTCATGCGGGCATATGTGTCGCGGGGGCCACCCAGGCACGCGGCGCAAGAGGGAGCAGCAGGCGTGTCGCAGCCAGCTGCCTCAAAGATCTGAGCGCACGTCTTGCCGCCAGTGCCAGGGACGGGCAGCGTGTACACGTCCATCCACACCTGCACTCATCCCAACACCACGAAGCGAGGGAGAGTCACGAAGAGTGTGACAAAGAGCTGATGCCAGCGATGGGAGTGGGATACAAGAGATAAGAGGCACAGTCACGAGCAGCACAAGCAGAGGCACCAGCAGCAAGAACCAGCTGAACAGGCCAACTGACTGGCACAGTGGCTAACATGACAGCTGGCAGTAACAAAGACCACGCACAAGAGTGCAATGCCAGACAGCATGCGCTGCCGCTGCCACAACACCAGCGTGAGCAGCAGGCCTTAGGCTACAAGAGTCTGCCAGACACTGAACACACTCCATCACTTTCAGTACACAGTGGCACACCATCTGGGAGGAGCAGACACGAGCAGCACGCACTCACCTTCTGGGTAGCTGGCACAAGGAACGTGGGCACCTTCACCTTGCCTCCCTGCACACACACCACAAAAGCAGCTGCTGTTTGGAAGGATACACTTCTTGGGACACCACAGTCCTATGAGGCTAAATGTGATCCCCATCGACCTTTCCCCCTTCTTCCCCTGTACCCAAGACTCCCTACCCGCCCTCCCAATCCCTCTCCCTCCTCAGAAGCAAGCTCTGCAAAGCAGCAGATGCTGCAACATAGCTTCCATGCTCCATCGAGCTTTGCTGCCAGTCTACACGGTCTACACAGTACCCTGGCTGCCCGAAGCCCCAGTTGGTGGATACGCAACAAGAACACACTGTACTGTGAAGCACAGCTAGTGATGTGCACTGCCAGTCATGGCTTGCCAACCTGCACGCCTAGCACCAAGCATGCATTGAAGAAAGCAAGCCATGCTGCCACAAACACTCCAATGCAAATATGAGAGAGAGAGAGAGAGAGAGAGAGAGAGAGAGA
>SZWC01000883.1:234717-256609 GCA_023375785.1 Penium margaritaceum | reverse complement strand
GCACACACACACACACACACACACACACACACATACACACACACACACACACACACACACACACACACACACACACACACACACACACACACACACCTCTCCAGGTCTGCAGTGGCCCTCTTGTGCAAGGGCGACGTGGCACACACCCTTGTAGTCAGGATTGGCCTGCACACACCACATCAAGACCCCGTGAGTGCAACGCGTCTCCACACAAGTGTGACCTGACACGCGCCCACCATGTGAAACGGCAAGCGTGTGCTGCACAGCTGCCTGTATGCCACTGCCCATGCCCCTTCACCACCCTGTCCATCCACACGGCATCCACAGCGAGCAACAGTTCAATGCAGCAGCAGGTCTTGCCTCATAGCCGGCTGTGGCAGTGCAGGACAAGACAAGCCAGCAATGCGACCCCATGCGCATCGCGTTTAGATCCATGTTTCAAACTTATCAACCCGCGTTTCAACCACACACACACACACACACACACACACACACACACACACACACACACACACACACGTGCAAATGCTGAGCCCTTTTGGCAAGAGAAGGGGACACGCCGCAACAGACAGCCACAGGTGGTGAAAAAGCAAGCGTTGGTGAGAGCGAGTCCAAACCTTGAAGTTGCTGCGGTCTGTGATGTCGTAAAAGTACTTGATGCCCTGCTCGTGTGCGAAGTCGCGCAGGATGTCGACGTTGCGGTTGGCACGCTCGTCGGCCGTGAAGATGTAGTGGTCTGGGATGATCACCACCTTCTCCGGATCCCACACCTGCGCACAGTAGCACAACGCAGTAACACAGTAACATTGAGTCACAGAAGCACAATAATACGGTGTCACAGTAACACAGTAACATGGTGACACGGTGCCATGCAAGCGAAGAAAGGCGAACGATGGTTCGACCAGCTTGTGTTGGAGGGAACGTTGCTCAGGAAGGCGTCTGTCTTCCCTCGCCAACATTGACACCATCATCCACATCAAGCCCTTCAGTCGTGGCAATATTCTTCCACTCACATGAATGGTCATGTCAGAAGCTGACAGTGAAAAACTGACTCCTGCCACATGGCACACCATGCATGCAATGCTATGCAACGCGCACACACCTTAGCGTCGGCGCCAAACTCCTTCTTGAAGATGCCGATGGTGCCGGGGCCGCACACGTCGTGCGTCATCAGCACGTCTGCACCCACCCACAGGTTCTCACCCGGCGTCACCGAGCTCTTCCCCGCCGCACGCGCCAGAATCTTCTCGGTCATGGTCATTGGGCTCTTCACCTGCCACCTCGCACCGCCATGCACCGCCATGTGTACTTGAGCTCAGCATCCATCTCACAATCAGGATTTAGCAGGTCAATGGAGACTAGCAGCTTTGGACACTCCCACAGTGCAGTGCAGTGAGCGGTATGGTGTGGTACGGTCCATTGCAGTGCAGTGCGGTGTGGTCCAGTTTGGTGTGTTGCGGTGCGGTGCAGTGTGTTGCGGTGCAGTCCGGTGCTGTGCAGTGCGGTGCGGTGCAGTGTAGTACGGTTCGGGTGCAGTGCAGTACATGTATTTGGATGCAGCCAAGCCGGAAAGCAGGGTTGCAGAAGTACACTCAACATCAGTCAATGTCCATTGGGCATGGTTCTTCTTCACCCAGAAAAGAAACAGCGGCACAACAGACAGTGACAGCTTGTTACTGCTATGCTAGGAACAAAATTCCCCCCATCCCCACTCTCTTTACACAAACACTTCAGACATTGCTGCGCCATAAGAAGTGAAGCATCTGAGGCTCTGGGGAGGCCCCATCACTTGTGATGTTTCCCCAGACGTGTCCATTCCAGGTCTACCCTACCAACTCTACCCTACCACGCGGTGCAGAGAGAACCACAGCACAACAAGCGCACCAGACTGCACAGTCCATTCACAGCCTCACTCACAGTCCAAACCGCTGGCAGGCTCCCCCAAACCTTGCCCCTCCATGACCTCCTTACCATCTCCACCCCCCTCTGACTCTGCATTCAGTACGGCTGGTCCACACTGGCACTGTTGTGACTGCACACACCACAACCCTCCATGGTCTGACCCCCACGACCCCGACCTTCAGTAGGAGACATGAACATGTTCCCACTCTAGACAACAGCGCAGTCTTTGCAGGCTTTCACAATCGCAACAACTTGGAGGGCTACAGGGATTACTGGGATGCGGCGTGGCCTGCGTGCTGTATGGTGTGGGACCGGCATAGGAATAAAACAGATGAGTATCAGGCCAGGTTGTATGAGGGCACGCACACAGCGATGCAGAGTCACTCACCCCAACATTAACGCGGGAGTCGGACTGCTGGGTGGGCACGGGGGGAGTAGCCACGGCGCGGACAGGCGCCACATTGCCAGCCTTGGGTCTGGAAGAGGCTCTGCTGGGAGCGGCCGGCGCGGGCGCACACGTGCTCAGAAACGACACTGCCGCCGCCGACGGTGCCTGACCACCAACCAAACCAACCACCCAGCGCAACCAGCGTTCGAACGTGAGCCGTGACTGTTCCACGTGCACCGCTGAACCTCAACGCTCAGTGGTCCACGAAGCCAGGAACAAAGGGAGTGGAGTCCAGAACCGAGTAAGTGCGAGAGGGTAGGACAGAATGGGCGACAAAGAATCAACGGCTTCAAAGGGCGGATTGACAGAGAAGCAAGGAGCAAACTTGGAAACTAGGCAACAGTGAAAAAGGCTGACTGAAGGAGTTGGCCGGCGGCTTTAGATAGGAGCATGGAAAGGGCAGAGGCGGTTATGTTATAGTGCAGTTGACGAGGAGGGACAGGGATCGCTGCAGTGTGCGTGCACGAGGAAATGATGAGGTGACAACGCAGAGGCGGTGGAGAGGGGTGAGGCTGAGTGCGAGAGTCAGGAGAAAGGACAGAAAGAGAGAGACAAGGAGATGAACAAGGAGATGAACAAGAAGAGGTTAGAGATGCAGGGGGGAGGACACACGGAAGGAGTCCACTGTGAGTCTTCCACTTTCTGGCCAATCGCGAGCCTACGTGCATCTGCATCTGCAGCTGAAACTCGCTGCTCCCCGTTGCTGCTGCTGCTGCCGCTGCTGTTGCTGCTGCTACTGCCTGAACACCGAATGCGGCGGCAGCAGAGAAAAGCCTTGGGCAGCCGATAGCAGCGCGTGCTCAGAGCCCATACACAGAAGGCGCCCACGAGCATCGACTCCAGAGCTGAACACATCGACACGGCGTGCCATGCCATCGCATGACGACGCCAAAAACGGAAAAAAGAGCGTCCTCCTCCACTGAAGAAGGAACAAATCTTAACACACATCTCACTCATGCTACGCATCGCACTTGCCCAAATGCGGTGCCACGCACGACGAGGGCAACCACAAGGAGACACAAACAGCTCAACGGGGGACTCCAACCTCGCCAAAACGACTAGGACGTAATCGCCGACGAACCATGCCAAACAATCTACACCGCAGATCCTGCGATACGCTTTACGCCGCGATTTGTGGCCTGCAAGCCACCGCGCAGAAGCCAGTGATCTACCGAATAAGCACGTCCGATGTGACAGAGACTTCAACGGCATCGATCATGAAGAAAAAAAGGCGTGAGTGTGAGAGCTAGCTCCACAGCCCGGGCTGCCAACCTGTGCGGCAAGGGCCATTGTGGGCGGGTGGATAGACGAGACGGGAGCAGACGGATGACACTGCCACGGCTGGAAGGCCAGCGGGATGCAGAAGCGGCAGGGTGCTTGTTTCTCGAGAGCTCAGCAGGTGGGCAAACTTCGGCCGCAAGGCGAAGGGGAGCTAGAAGAGAAATGGCACGTTGCGGGTGGCAGGGAGGAAGAGTGGACTCGAGCACTGAGAACCGAGACGGCTTTTGAGCGAGACGGGTCCCCTTCAGAACTCCGACGCAAAAACCGCGACATAAAAAAGCGCATATGAGGAGCTGCGGTGCATTTGCACCAATGGCACGCGTCGACGCGGTCAGATATTTGGCGTGACGACGACATAACTCGCGAGTTCGCGAAGGCGTTTGGGAGCAACGCAAGATCTCGCCCCGCAAGCCCAGGGAGAGGCCCTGTGAGAAGGCTTCGGGTTCTACATTTCGGCTCACTCGTTCTTCGATGGTGAAAACGTATGGCTCCAGAGTCCGGGGCGAACCCTGAGGCGTCGTCAGAGTTCGAGTTGCGTACATATCGCTGTTTCTGCACGACGCTCAGCGCGAAGCCTTCCGATACGGTTTCGTACGCGAAGGAAACCTTACCGGCCGGCTAACAGACGGCGCACGCGGAGCTCGCAGACGTCGCTAACGGCGGCTCATCCATGAAACCCGGGGCCAATGCCTCTCGGGCCACACGGCTCAGCCACATACAGTTGGCACTGCTGTCGACTGCTTCAACGACAAGAGGTGAAAAGGACACATCGCTGTAACTTTTTCGAGCGCATTCATTATTCCTCGGAAGAAGAGGGTTACACAATAAACCTCTTACAATCGCTTCGTGTGGCATTTCGGTGGATAATTTTAATTTTCAGATTTTTCCATTATATTTTTCCCGAAAAATACGCTAATTTGATTTTATTTCCCCTACGATTTTATTTATTTTTTCCAAACATTTTCCGCCCTCACACCCCCTGTGCTACCTACCAAACATACACAGAACCCAAATCTTTCCTAGTGGGGATTTTGTATCATTAATCGACTACCCTACCGCAACATTTCTTCCCAGCAGTACACGAGTCCCTACTCTTCTGAGTGGGCATTTCTGTATTTGCACAAATAGCCCAATGCGCATCGAAGCCCCAATTTTTCACCCCGACGGTCAACGACAGTTCAACGACAGTTCATTCAACTGCCCTCACCCTCTGGAAAACCTTCTCGCACTTTCTCACAACTCCGACCACTTTCGCAGATCATTGACAGAAGTGTTACGACCTTTCGGTAGACTTCTCAACGCATCGAGACAAATTATCGATTCATAATGGTGCATCTCGCATCTTCGACGTTCATCCTCGAAGCCCCCCAGCTTCTTGGCAGAGATTCTATAATAAAACCACTCACCTCGCGACTCTACACGCATCACATAACAGTTCACCCCAACAACATCGAGGCATAGTCGTTGACCCCAAGGACTATGCCTCGTTCGTAACTCAACACTTGAATATATGTGTTCGACCATTTTGAAACGTCATCGAAGTACACTTACCGCTGATTATAAATTGCTCAAGTGTCCCAAATTCTTAATTGTGTTCTGCCTCACAACTTCTACCTGCTCACCATCTACGCTGCGTACGGCATAACACTTGGTATCAGAACGCAGTAGTGCTGGAGAGGCATTCAACTACTTTACCCATCCAGATGACTACCTCGTACAAGTCGTCGGCGCATCTCGCAGGTCAATATTCTGCGCACTTCGCGACTACGACGTGAAACGAGCGAGCGCATCTGACGACCAGCAGTTAGTCTTCGGCGACGACTTCGGCGATGGAGGAGGAAAGCGTGCCTATGCACGCAAACCCTGGAGCAGCAGCGAAAGTTGTCGTTGTAGGTTATGCTGCAGCTGGATTAACCCTACAGCCCTGACAACCAACCCAGTCGTGGATCCAACGGCTGTAAACCAACTGTCCCTATCGACACCCTAGACGATGACAGTAGGAACGACAGGTGGTACCGGACGACAGGCACAAATCAACAGGGAACTGGCAAACAATATCTCTGCGCTTGAGGGAATCAACAGTCATCTGCTCTAACAACTAAGTGTCGCAGTGGAGGCTCTTTCTACCGTAAGTGCACGTGAGGCGGTGCTCATCGAGAGAAATACCCAACTCTCCAGCAAACCTAAGATTCTCCCGGCCCCTCCCAAACTGTTCAATCCTGCACATTTGAAGGAACCAATGGTTTGGATGTGACCGACGAGTCTGGAGGTGTACTTCACCGCAGCTAGGGTCAACGACAATTAAAAGAAGATTGACCTCGTGGCCCCGCTTTTACGTGGCACGGCACTAATTTGGTGGTCTGGTCTGAAGACCATCCAACGGCAGCAGGAGACTGGCAGGGCCTCATCAACGGCCAACCTTGCCTGTCTCATATCGCCGACCACGGGCGTTCTACCCTTGGAG
Source organism: Penium margaritaceum (assembly GCA_023375785.1). NCBI lineage: Eukaryota > Viridiplantae > Streptophyta > Zygnematophyceae > Desmidiales > Peniaceae > Penium > Penium margaritaceum. Next base: position 250,514 of record SZWC01000883.1, on the reverse strand, counting down.
TAGATCAACCCACAATGGTAAGACGCGCTGACGCAACCAACTGATTCCCACGAGTTATCGTGCACGATGCCCACAGGACTTGGATGACTGAACGTGAAATGTGATTCTTGGTACAAGCTCCAGGATCTCAGTCAGCAGTCCAACATGGCGGAGTATACGCGGAGGTTCCGCGAGATCATCACTTGTGCTGACATCGCCCGTTACGATATTTCACTACATCGGCCTCAAATGATATATCAGACGAGTGATTGCCATTTTTGGCATCCAAATTTATCTACCGCGGATGATCGCAGCAGCAGGAAGTATCGATAGCACCGACGATAATGCTCGGATCCAGGAATTCTACAGTTGGTGACCTCCCAACCGCAATGATCGCGGGAACTGAAAAAGCCACTTGGTGGACTTCTCGACTCCAATGGGAGTGGATGCCATCGACTAGAGAGAAACGCGCACCTGCTATAACTGTGGAAAAGTTGGGCACGTCGCTCGCAACTGCCAGAGCAACCAGCTGGCCAAAAAGGGAGGGGGGGAATCAAAGAAAAACGAGTCAGGAAACGGCAAAGGGCAGGAGTGAAAGGCGTGACTCTTGTCTCTGAGGAGCGATCTGCGCCAAACGATCGTCCATCTCAATAGCCTATGACACAACTGAGGGGTTTTGAGATCGCAAAGTTCGACCGACCAACGATGCTACTATGAGTGCAACCTCAATGATGCAGAAGTTGCGAAAGAGTGCCGGCACTATTGGATGGAGGAGCTTCTCACAGTTGTGTAAGCGATGACATGGTTCACAAACTGCATTTGCATAACAAACCACAGGTGTTTTAAGGAATGGCCGTCGATGGGAGATTGCAAATGCAGAGACTCCAATAACCACTACAACCATAGATGGGAGATTTACGGGATGCAACGGTCTGGAGGACATGTCCAATGAGTGACCGCATAATAATTCTCGGACATGATTTCTTATACCGCCACAATCCATAACGCACATGGAATAGCGGCGACATTTATGTGGAAATCGTCAGTGCCAGGCAACAACTTCCACACATGGGACAAAAGACGACAATGGAAGCGGCACAGGAAGCCGTGGTAGCCGAAAAGTGACAACCTATGCAGCCGATACCACTCATTGTTGCCAAACACTGCATACGACGAGGAGCTCGTGCGCGGTCCATTAATCTCAAGCTAATAGAGGAAGTAGAAGTTACAGCAGCTGACTCATCAACCTCATCGGGCTCAACAAAGTTTGCTATGGTACCCAAAGAATTCACACCACTCATCAAAGAGTTTGTGAACGTCTTCCCCGACGGACTCCCAAAACCCCTACCACCTCAATGGGACATCGAGCATCGCATCGAAGAGAAAACGGGCAGCTCATCCATAATTCAAGGGGCCTATCAGATGAGCGATCATGAACTGATCGAGCTAAAAAACAGCTCGTCGAGATGCTGAGTCAAGGGTTCGTCGGCCCATCCACGTCACCATACGTCGCACTAGTATTGTCCATAAGAAAGAAAACTGGTGGAATACGGCTTTGCGTGCACTACCGGGCATTGAACGACACTACCATGAAGAAACTAGCCTCTTCTTTGAGCCGACGAACTTTCCGACCAACTCCGAGGGGCTCAAATTTTCACCAAAACCAACCTACGTAGTGTTTATCACCAGATTCGCGTGGCAGATGCCGACACCGAGAAGCGATCCAAACTTGCTATTGGCAGTTCAAGTTCACGATAATTTCGTCTGGACTACAGATGCCCCATCAACGTTCATGGCGGCAATGAACAACATTTTTCGCCCGTACCTCGACGATTCTGTCGTGGTCTACCTTGACGACATCCTGTTTATAGTCCCACCTCGAAGGAGCACGATGGACATCTTTGAAAATTTCTCAAAACTTTACACAGATTGTTTTTGGAAAACCCTCGAAGTGTGACTTTGGTCGTCGTTTAATTGATTTTTTGGGTGATTTCATCAATGGCGGGTGGATCACCATGGATCTAAAAAAGGTGTAGCAATCCTTGTTTGGCCGGCATCACGAAAAGTTCGAGACGTTCAAGCTTTTCTTAGTTTCTGCACTTACTATCGGCGTTTCGTATGGGATTACGCACGAATGTCATCGCCTCTCGCCGACCTCACTCGAAAAGACAATGAGTGGTGGTGGGGAGGTGCGAACAAGAAACGTTCATCGCTTTCCGGAACGCTTTGACCTCAATGCCAGTCCTACGATTAGCCGATCCAGCGGTCGACTACGTCATGGCTACAAATGCCTCAGATCAAGCCATCGTGGCGGTCCTCCTACAAGACCATGGCAAAGGAGAGAAACCGGTCGCATACATGTCAAGAAAGCTACAGGGACCAGAACTCAACTACGTCATACACGAGAAAGAGATGCTGAAAGTCAAACATGCATTTAAGACATGGCGGTGTTATCTTGAATGTTGTAGATGCATCGTGCACACCGACCACCATGTACTAAAACATTTGAAGATGCAGCCAAACCTTAGTGGGCGTCAAACCTGATGGATGGAGTTCCTTAAATCTGTGTTTGACTACGATGTTGAGTTCCGGCAAGGCAAAACCAACTCTGCAGAAGCGCTCAGCTGCCGACCAGATCTGATGGCTAAGGCAAAAATGTTACAGTTGTAGCAAGATCCGTATCTCGCGCAGTTGTTCACACAAGGCTACGACCAATGCGGCGGATACGACAACACAAAATTCTGGTATGACGCACCCTATGGGAGGCGATGGTTCACTTGCCAGGTGGTCGAATCTCCAAGCAATTATATCGGTGGCACGTTGCTCGAGTTGTGCCACGACACATGTTTAGGTGGACAGTTTGGAGAAGACAATACATTGAAGAAGCTGACAAAACACTACTAGTGGGGCAAGATGCAATCCGCCGTGGCCAATGTTTTTAAGTCCTGCGACACGTGTCAGCGACAAAAAGCATGTCGCACACGGCCACCCAGACTTATGCAGCCGCTCCCCTTTCCGAAAGAATTGTGGACTGACATCTCCATGCACTTCGTCGTGGGATTACCAGTCATAGCTGAGGGACATGACTCAATCCTCGTGGTTGTCGATAGGTTTTCTAAAAATTTCTCTAAACATTCTCACTACGATCATCGTCACCGCCGAAGGAACAACATGGCTGTTTCTAAACGACATCATGCGGCTATGCGGTGTGCCGAGGACCATCACGAGAGACGGGGCCATTCGATTTACCAGTCATTTTTGGGACAAGCCGATGACTCGCTACGGCAGTCGAATCCAGTTCTCAGCGGCATTTCATCCTCGAACCAACGGCCAAACCAAGCAGACCAATCAGACGCTCGAACAACTTCTCTGAACATTATGCGAACCTCATGGGACGTATTGGGCACAAAAACTCCCGACTACCAAAATCACATACAACTCGGCGATCTCCATCACAATGGGTAAAACTCTGTCCAAAGTGGTGTATGGCAAACTCCCCTCCACACCGGTAGGAATACATAGCCACAACAACATTCGCGCGGTTGATGTTCAACATCATGAATTTTCCACCACCTTGGATGAAACACAATAAACACTTGCAATGAGACAAGGAACGATGAAACGAGCAGCCGGCCGACATCGCAACGACAATGTTTTCGTCAGCGACAACAAAGTCCTTTTCAGCTCGGCCAATATCAAACTTCGCGGGGCCGACTGTTCGTAGCTCAAACCTCGATGGTTGGGACCGTTTGAGATCAAGCGCATGCAAAGCCCTGTTATTGCGGAACTCAAACTCTCGACTCTATGCATGTTCATCTGGCATTCCATATCAGCAAACTCAGGCACTACCAAGACCTTGGAGAGAAATTCCCCGAGAGGGATGTCCCTCCCCCTCCTGTGCAAGTGGACAAGGATGCCGAGCACGTTACTGAGGACATCATCGACCATCCACAACATGACGAAACAACATAATATCATGTCAAGTGGCACGACTACGATATCACGCATAACATCTAGGAACCATATGACAACCTATGAGACATCGATAACATAATCGACGGCTATTTCCACCGTCATCGGGCCACATCTTTACTCACGCCGGGATGCCGCGGCTAAAAGGAGGGGGAATTGTAACGTACCAGACGTACACGAGTCCCTTATCTCCCGAGTGGGTATTTCTGTCATTACAAAAATAGCCCACCGCACGTCGAGACCCTGATTTTTCAGCCCGACGGTCGAGGATAATTTGGCCAACAGCCGTCGCCATCCGGCGAACCTTCTCGCACTTTTTGACAACTTCGACCACTTTCGCGAATCATCAATAGGAGTGTGACGAAATTTTGTTCGACTTCTCAATGCATCAGGACAAATCTTGATTTATAAAGACGCATCTCGCATATTCACCGTTGAACCTCGAAGCCCCCCGACTTCTCGGTAGAGCTTCTTGAATCAGACCACTCATAACGCAACTCCACACCCATCGCTCGACAATTGACCCAACGACCCTGACTATGCCTCATTCGTAACTCAACACTTGCATATATACATTTGACCGTTTCAACACCTGTCATCAAAGTACGCTTACCGCTAATTATAAATTGCTCAAGTGTCCCAAATTTGTAGCCGTGTTTTACCTCGCAATTTCTACCTGTTCACCATCTGCACTCCATTCTCATGCCATACGTGCATCGAGACCTTGATTTTCACTCCGACAGTCAAGGGGAATTCGACAAATTGCCCTTGCCATACGGTGACCCTTCTCATTTTTGCTGACAACTTTAACCATTTTTTAGAATCATCGACAGAAGAGTCACAAACTTTCAGTCGACTTCTTAATGCATCGAGCTGTATCGAGATTTATAAGGATGCATATTGCATCTTCATCATCGATCTTTGAAGCTCCCCAATTCCTCGGCGGAGCTTCTTGATTAGACCACACACAACGCAAACCCACACACGTCGCTCGACCATGAACCCAACGGCCCTGACTACGTCTCACTCGTAACACGATCCTTGTATATATGTGTTTGGTCATTTGGAGACTTGTCATCAAAGTACACTTGCCGCTAATAAGAATTTTCCAAAGTATCCCAAATTCTCAAACCGTGTTCTGCCTCACAACTCATACAGATTCACCATCTCCGCTGCGTTTGGCATAACACTTGGTATCAGAGTGCAACGATGCTGGAGAGGCATCTGACTACTCTATCCTTCCGGAGGACTTCCTTGCACAAGCCATCAGTGCATCTTGCACGTGAAGACTTTGGAACTACGGCGTGAAGCGAGTGAGCGCATCGGATGACCATCCGCAGGTATTTAATAACTACTTTGGCAACGGAGGCATATATGACCAATGGCCTTGCCCATAGAACTGTGTATCAACAAGTGTATTGGGAAGTGAACAAACTAGTGAACATGGACTGTTCACAGAAACTGCCACACATCACATAGAGCCCATTAAAATTTCAATTCTATGAGAAGAATGTCGATCTGCGCTTTGCTGACATGCAATCATGTGGATGTTTTGTGAAAAATGTTTGCGTAAAGAAATACACTTCTTCATACACTAATTTTGAAGTGTATGAATCTGGGGTGATTAACCATAACTCAACGGAGGAGCAAAACGTGACTATGCACGCAAACCCTAAAGCGGCAGAAAATACAGGCCTGGCAGGCTATGTGGAAACTGGGTCAGTCCTAACGGCTCCGGAGGCCAATCCGGCCACGGATCTGACGGCGGTAAACCAGCCGCCCCTACTGACGGCCTCTATGTCTACATTGAGAATGACAGGTGGCAACGGACGACAAGCACGAATCAACGACGAACGGGCAACCGTATCTCCGCGCTTGAGGGAATCAACGGTCATCTGCTCCAACAACTCAACGTCACGATGGAGGCTCTTCGCAACGCAAGCACACAAACGGCGGTGCTCGTCGATAGAAACACCCAACTCTCAAACAAATCCAAGATTTTCCTGGCCCTTCCCAAACCGTTTGATCCTGCAAATTCCAAAGGACCGACAGTTCGGATATGGCTTCCGGGCTTGGAGGTGTCATTCCACACTGTTGGGATCAACGACAATCGGAAGAAAATTGACCTTGCATCTGTGCTTCTGCGTGGCACGACACGAAGGTGGTGGGCTGATCGAAAAGCCATCCAACGGTAGCATGGGACCGATGGGGTCTCATCGACGGCCGACGGCGCCCGTCTCTCATCGTCAACAGTAGGCTTTCTGTCCTTGGAGTAGATCAAACCGCAATGGAGAGAAGCACGAATGCCACCAACCGAATGTAGCAAATTATCACCAGTGATGCTCATATGCTTTGGAAGACTGAACAAGAATTTTGACACTTTTATAGAATCCAACGCCTCCACCAGCAATCAAATGTGGCAAAATACACGTGGAGATTTGTGAGGTCATCAACGGTGCAATCATTACACCCGATGAACTCTGTTTTCATTACAATAATGGCCCCAAATGGGACATCCGGCAAGCGATCGCCATTTTGGGCATCCATAATGACTTACTAGAAATTGTAGTAGTAGAAAGGATCAATAGTGCCGACTGCAACACTCGGATGCAGGAATCCTTTGGCATGCATCCTTCCAACCACAGTTGCCGTGGGAACGGAAAAATCTAGTCGCGGGACTCCTCGACTCTGATGGAAGTCAACGCCATCGACCAAAATGATACGCATACCTGGTACAACTGCAAAACATTGGGCATATTGCTCGAAACTGCTGAAGCAAGTAGTGGGCCAAAAAGGGGAGGAAGTCGCATAAAACTGAGTCCGGAATGGCAAGGGGCAGGAGGAAAAGGCGCGAATTTTCACCGAGAGGAGCTATCTGCACCGAACGATCGCCCATCTCAACGGCCCACAATGTTGCAAAAAATTTCTCGGATGTGATTTTCTGTACCAGCACAATCCATGGACCGACTGGAACATCTGCGACATCTATAAGGAAATCAACGCCGGCAGGCGACAACTTCTATGCGTGGGGCGAAAGACGCCAACGGAAGTAACAGAGGTGGAAGCAGCAGAGGAAACTGCGGTGACCGAGAATTGACCACTTGTGGAGCCAATACCACTCAATGTGGTCAAGCACTACATACGATGAGAGGCTCGTTCATGGCTTGTACATCTCGAGCCAATGGAGGAAGAGCAAGTGATATCAGCTGACTCATCGGCCTGATCAGCTGCGTAAACCTCATCGGCCTTATCGGCATTGATAAAGTTCGCGATGGTTCCCGAAGAGTTCGCGCCTCTCATCCAAGGGTTTGTGTAACACTTCCCTGATGAACTCGCGACAACCTTATCACCTCAACGCGACGTCGACCATCGTAATGAGCTGAATCCAGACAGCTAACATAGTTTGAGGGGCCTATTGGATGAGCGATCACAAATGGACTGAGCTAAAAAAGCAGCTCAACGAGATGCTCGGTAAGGGGTTCATCTGTCTGTCCACGTCACCATACGCTGAACCAGTATTGTTCGTGAAAAAACAAACTGGAGAGATGTGGATATGCGTGGACTACCGGGTGTTGAACGACTCTATAATCAAGAATTGCTACTTTCTCCCATATGCCAACAAACGTTTTGACCAACTTCGCGGAGCTTCAATTTTCACCAAAGTCGACCAACACAGCGGTTATTACCACACCCACACGGCAGATACCAACATCGAGAAGTCTGCATTCCGAATGCGCTACGGGTATTTCATGTTCAAAATAATGTCATTTGGATGCACAAATATCATGGCAACGTTTATGGGGGCAATGAACAATATTTTCCACCCGTACCTCAACGATGTTATTATTGTATACCTTGACGACTTCTTGTGTACAGCCGCACCCCGGAGGAGCACGGTGGACATCTCCAACGAGTTCTCAATTTTTTGCAAAGAGAGAAATCATTGAAAACATCCGGTTGCCATTCGATCAAGTTTTGGGGTCACGCCATCCACGGCAGACGGACTACTATGGATCCAAAAAAGGTGGTAGCAGTTGCTGATTGGCGGGCACCGACCAATGTCCAAGAAGTCCAAGTTTTCCTCGGTTTCTGCATTACTACCGGCATTTTGTACGGGATTGCACCCATTTGTGAGCGCCTCTCTCTGACATCACTCCAAAAGAAAATGAGTGGTGGTGGGGAGACAACAAACAAGAAGCATTCACCGTTTTGCGCAACGCTCTGACCTCGGCACCAATCCTACAATTGGCCGATCCAACGATCAACCACTTCATGGCTACGGATGCCTCCAACCGAGCCATTGGCGTCGTCCTCCTATAGGCTCACGGCAACGGAGAGCAACCGGTCGGGTATATGTTGCGAAAGTTGCACTGAATAAAACTCAACTAAGTTGTACACAAGAAGGAGATGCTAGCGGTTTTGCAGTCATTTAATACGTGCCGATGCTATCTTGAATGCCACCGATGTGTCCTATGTACTGGCCATCACGCGCTAAAATATTTGAAGACGCAGCCAAACCTTGGTCGACGTCAAACCCGATGGATGGAGTTTCTCAAATCTGGGTTTGACTACGATATTGAGTACTGACCGGGCAAAACCAACACTATAGACGTGCTCAGTTGGCAGCTTAACTTAATGGCTGAGGTAGCAATACGTCAACTGCAACGAGATCCATATATTGAGAAGTTGTTCATACGTGGTTGCGCCCAACATGGCGGATACCTAAAGTCCAAGTTGTGGCAAGAATGCCACAACACCGGTATAGGTGGGACTTTCAAAGAGGACAAGGCGCCAAAGAAGCTTGGAAAGTACTACTGTTGGGACAAAATGCAAACCAACGTGGCCAACATCTGCAAATCATGTGACATGTACGAGCGACAAAAGTCCCGTCGTACGCATCCACCTGGACTTGTTCAGCCGCTCCCCATTATGACGGAACCATGGGCCGACTTCTCCATGCACTTCGTCTTGGGATTACTCGTCACACCCAGGAATATGATGCAATCATCGTGGTTGTCGACAGGTTTTCCAAAATGTCCCACTTCATCCCGACTACGACCACGGTCACCACCGAAGGCATGACATGACCTTTTCTAAACAGTGCCGTACGGCTACATGGCATGCTGAGAACCATCACAAGCGTCAGAGACGGTCAATTTACCAGTCGTTTTTGGCGCGAACTGATGACTTGCCATGGGAGTTGGACCCAACTTTCCACGGCGTTCCACCCTCAAACCGATGGCCAAACCGAGTGGACCAACTAGACGCTCAAACAACTTCTCCAAACATTATGTGAACCACACGAGACAGATTGGGCAGCCAAACTGCTGACCGCCGAACTCTCATATAACTTGGTGACGTCCACGGCAACGGGTAACATCCCATTCAACGTGGTGTATGGAAAAATTTCCACCACACCAGGCGGACTCCACTGCCAGAGCAACGGGGTATGGTTAATCGGGTCCTTTTGGTACACTATTTGGTGAGTGTACAAACCTGTTCCATCTAGTAGGAAGCACACATGAAGGTTCTGGGTGTTGTAGGGGTGGATGGGGGAGGAGGGGGGTTGTGCAAGTGGTGAGTGTATGAGCGAGTGTACGGGAGTGTGGTAGTCTGGTTTACACAAGTGTACATTGCACGTTGTTTTGGTGGTGCAGTGGTGTATGGATGGATGGGGGAGGAGGGGGAGGGGGTGGTGGGTTGTTTTAAGTGGTGAGTGTATGAGGGAGTGTATGGGGGTCTAGTAGTCTGGTATACACAAGTGTGCATTGTACGTTGTTCTAGTATTGCAATGGTATATGGGTGGATGGGGATAGGTGGGGGGGAGGGGTGTGGGTTGGTGCAAGTGGTGAGTGTATGAGGGAGTGTATGGGGGTGTGGTAGTCATTTGTACACAGGTGTACATTGCATGTTATTCTGGTGGTACAGTGGTGTATGTGTGAATGGGGGTGGTGTGCAAGTGTATGGTGGCAGAGCGGTGATTTGTGTGTGTGGGGGTGTGTGTGGGGAGGGGGGATGTGTGTAAGTGGTAACTGAATGAGGGAGTGTACAGTGATTTTTATATACTCAATGATGTGTTTATAACGACCTGTGTACATGGGAAGGTTCTTAGAAGGTTACAAATATATTATGATAAGATTTTCCAAGCATAGGTGCTTTTAGAATGTCCCTTTTTCTTATTTTGTTCTAAGACAATAAGAATGGATACACAATTTAGTGAAAACAGGGTTTTGCTAACCTAATTCCAATATAGGTTAGCTAAGCTCCAACCTAGATCCTGCTATGTACATTGCTTCGATGGAACATGTCACAATTGTCGAAAGATGACTTCAGAGGTGTATGTGTGGAATGTCAGTTAACTTTGCGAGAGCGAAGATTGGCCCCTCCCAGAAGAACCTAATATGCATGGTGAGTGTACGTGGGTGTGTACGTGGTGGATATCGTGAAGTTTAAACCAATGTACATCTTGCAATCTCACATAATGAGGAATGGTCCTTGCTTCCCTCCCCTCCCTCTCCTCCCCCAAAAAACCTCAAATGTATTGTGGAAGTGTATGTGAGGGTGTATGAGGTACTCGCATAAAAAACATACAAGTGTATTCCCACTCGTTCCTTCTACGAAATGTCTCTCGGCGTGATGTACTTGTGTATTTTAATCACTCCCCTCTCCACACACCATCCAATACACTGATCTCATACAATCTCATGTTTTCCGGGGAGGGGGGGAGAGATCTCTCAACATTCGTTCGATCCCATCCCCCGTCCTATAACTAAAATGTATATGGTGAGTGTTTGTGTGAGTGTATGTGGTAGACATAGCAAAATTTACACAAATGTACAGTTTGCAATGTCGCAGAATGAGGAGTCATCTTTGCTACCCCTCCCCCACCCCCCTAAATGTTGAAGGTGTATTGGGGATGCATAAGAGAGTGTATGTAGTTATTGTAAAAAATCACACAAATAATACACAACTGTTCTCTCTCGGATGTCTCTATGGAACATCTTTCGATGAGATACACTTGTGTACTATAATCTGTGTCCCTCTCATACACTGTCTCATACACTTTCCATCTACACTTCCGCTAATGAGGAGGGGTGTGTCGACATTTGCCGAACCTTATCCCCCCTCCCCTCCAACAGTGGAAACATGTATGTTGAGTGTACGTGTGACTGTACGTGGTGGACATTACAAAATGTACACAAATGTTCATTTTGTGATGTCGCAGAATGAGGATCAATCCTCCCTCCCCCCCCCCCCCCCCTGCCCGAGTTGATCGGCTGGTTCCATTCACTAACAACCATTTGCGAACCCTCACTTCCGCTCAACAACATTGTCGAGCGGAATGGGGCCTGCTCTTTAACTGCCGGGTAACCGTCAAACTGTCACACGGTGGCAGTCAAGCTGCCAAGCGAGCGACAGTCAAGCTATCACATGCGGAGCAAGCAAATCCTCCTAGAAACGCCCACCATTCAAACCCTTCCGCGAATGTTATTTGCGAAAGGATTTTAATGCCATCTGATGGGTTCAATGTCAACTGTACATAAGAGTCAGATTATTAGGGGAGTCGGAGACCCCTTGCGATGGACGGGAATCTGCTGGGCCTCACTCCCGTAGGGCCCATCAGATGCCCACGTATCAACAAATCTCAAAAGTCCTATTGTAACAAGGGGTGGGTTCGACGGGGTTTGCAAGCGACGTAGGGGTTTGTGGACGAAAAACTGATCGGATCATCCATCGATTGCACACCTCGCGATCGAGCGATTGCCCTTAGACGGCAACAAGACCGGAGTCATAAAAACCATGTCCAAGCACTGTTTTCAACGGTACTTACATTTTTCTTGTCATAACGCATTTCGGGACATGTATAGATGGAAACATGCATACAGACATATCATTTTCCGTGCTATTGTTCCAAGTATGTTGTTTTTTGTTAGGGCATCGTTCTGATCACAATAACTCTGGAAAATTTTTATTTATATAGAATTTCAACCATACAATTTCTAATAACCTTTTGTTACCTCAAGCAACGTGGAAAGCTACGAAGTAGGTGCTACATGCCTTGTAGTGTTTCACATCGGTAGAGGTAATAAGTGGAAATTGTGTTGTCAATCGAAGGAAGGCTCTTTGAATCTTCCTTTCCTGGCACAAGATAGTGTGTTTTTGGTGTAGTATGAGTGTGTTTCCTTCCTGGAAGTTGTCCTTGTGTACGCTAACCTGTGTACACTATAAAGTGAGTGCACATTTGAAGGATGATTGGTCATAAATGAGAGCAACATCCCCGCGGTTGATATCCAACTCCGTGACTTCTCCACCATCTGGGACGAAACACGACAGACGCTCGCAAAGACACAATCGACGATGAAGAGAGCAGCCGACCAATATCGCAGCGACGACGTGTTCGCCGTTGGCGACAAAGTTCTCCTCACATTGGTAAACATCAAACTCCATGGAGCTGACTGTTCAGAAATCAAACCCTGATGGTTTGGCCCGTTTGAGATTAAGCGTATACAAATCCTCGTGGTTGCGCGAATCAAACTCCCCGGCACTATGCAAGTTCACCCGGTGTTCCACATCAGCAGACTCAAGAACTACCGGGACCCCGGCAAGAACTTCCCTGGTAGGGATGTGCCTTCCCCTCCTCCTGTACAAGTGAACGAGGACATAGAGTACGTCATTGAGGACATCATCAGCCATCGATGATGTGGAAAGACAACATAATATATTGTTAAGTGGCATAGCTACGACATCGTATACAACAGCAAGGAACCCTATGACAACCTCCACAATGTAGATCATCTAATCGACAGCTATTATCGCCGTCACCGGGCTACATCTGTACGCGCGCCGGGATGTCGCGGCTAAAAGGGGGGGGAAGTGTTACGTTCGAGACATACACAAGTCACCAATCTTTTCATCTGGGAATTTTTGACATTACACAAATAGCCCACCATGTGTCAAGTCCTCGATTTTCACTCCGACGGTCGAGGACAAATCGGCCAACTGCACTCACCCTTCGGCGATCCTTCTCGCTCGTTCTGACAACTTCAACCACTTTTGAGAATCATCGCAGAAGTGTCACAACATTTCGGTCGACTTCTTGATGCATCGAGATACATAGAAATTTATAAGGATACATCTCGCATCTTCACCGTCGATCTTCGAAGCCCCCCGGTTCCTCAGCGGAGCTTCTCGATCTGACCACTCACAATGCGATCCACACCCGTTGCTCGACAATCGACCCAGCGACCCCCACTACGTCTCATTTGTAACTCGACACTTGTAGGTATGTGCTCGGTCATTTCAACACTTGTCATCAAAGTACAGTTACCGCTAATCATAATTTGCTCAAATATCCCAAATTCTCAAGCTGTGTTCTGCCTCGCAACTCTTACGTGTTCATCATCTACACTCTGTTTGGCATAATACCCTGCTCGTCACGGCATACAATTCTGAAAATTGAACCCTTCTAAAAACAATTTAAACATGGTAAAAAATAGTGGAACTCACCCGGAGTCAATAAAAATAAAACAATAAATTGTATGAACATCAATGTGTAGGTACATAAGCAAACATAAAATGCTCCTACAATGTCCACAAAGTTGATCCATGATTGTTTCACTTATGTAGTAGACCTAGTAAGCCAGTTTTGTCTACAAAAGAAAAACAGATAGTTTATGGTTTTGTTATACTTCTTTCAATGTTTATTTCAACTCTAAAAAGTGGAATGGAACAGTATCCGGTGTTTTGTTTTCTCATCGAACCTGTTGTGTGACATACTAGTCATAATCTGATCAGTTTTGAGATCCAGATGTAATTAAAACTGGATCCATGTTTATCGATAATTTTGTGTGACCTAATGTGCGTAGCGACAACTAAACAGTGAAAACAAGACGAATGTCATACCAAAGAAGAATTTTTTACTCATGTCTCTTGTGAATTATATCGGCTCCATCCTTGAATTGCACAAGCACACCAGTTCACGAGAAAATGGCTCAAAGCAAGTCACATGAAAATCCTTTCTTTGCAAAAGAAAAAAAAACCATTGGAATCGTTTGACACGACACAACACAAAACCACATGACACGACACTAAACGATGCCACACTACACAACAAGAAACCCAATGTTAGAGCAAGACACGATACAAGATAAAACAATATGTCACAACACGACATGACATGACACGACACAATACGACATGATGCAGCACGACACGACGTGACATGACACGACACGACACGACACGACACGACACGACACGACACGACACGACACGTCACGACACGACACGACGCAATACAGGACCACGCAAAATGACACAACACAACACGACACGACATGAAAAAACAAGACAATACATGATACAACATGAAAGAACACAAAACAACGACACAACATGATACAACACGACAGAAACTCACACGACACGACACGGCATGACTAAAACTGCACAACATGATATGACACGACATGATTAAGCATGAAAATGCACAAGAAGACACGACACTACGCAACATGACACGACATGATATGACACCACAGGACACGGCATGATACGGGACAAACAGACACAACTCAAATGGACACGACATGATACGACACTATACAACATGACACGACACGACACGACACGACAGGACACGACACGACACAACACGACACGACACCACGTGACACGACATGACACAATGGGACACAACAAAACCCGACACAACATGGTACATTGTGACATGAAGCCTCGTGGGACAACACAACATGAAACCAAAAGAAACAACATGGCACACATGATACAACAAGTAATAATAGGATACTACACAAACACGACACAACACGACAACAAAAGACAAAAACAACATGACACTTTTACCACACAAGACAATGTGCAGCACAAACACACAACATTACACCACACACCACGATGCATCATGACATGACCCATCACGAGAAGACACCACAATATTGTTTAGCTACATGATACAACAAGAAGAGTTGGTGTTCTCAAAAGATTAATTTGTGTTTGTTGTCTCTTCCTCTTCTTTCCTGGTGCATGAAATAACTTCGTCCCTCTCAACCCCATATTTTCTTTCATCATTTTCATGGTGTAAGCTAATGTGATGTCACAAAAAGAGCATGGGGGAGGGGGAGAATGGAAGGGAGGGAGAGAGAAAGAGAGTCAACACAGATAAGCACGACATATGATGTCACAACATGGCATGACACAACACACCATAACATGCAATGACACGTTGCACAACAAGACACAAAAGGTAATGACATGAAGCAACACGTAATGACACAACATGACATGATATGGCACCACATGACATGACACGACATGACATGACAAAACACAAGGCAAGACAAAAGTACATGAAGATGTACACATGACATGACGTGTGATCCATTTGGACAGAGGAAAAATGTGAAAGTGTACTTAAGTAAGTTATTTGCTATTTTGGATCATGATGAGACAACACAACAAGCAATGAAATGACATGACATGACACAGTACGACACGCCACAACGTGAAACGACATAGCACAATATGACACAACACGTCACGACGCGACAGAAAACGACACAAGACACGACACCACATGAAGAGAAATGACAGGATGAATCACAACATGATACAAATGAACACGATACGACATGACAAAAAATGATACGTAACGACACGACATGACACAAAAGGACATGACACAACACAGCATGGTATATCACAACACGGCACCATGCAACACGACACGACACGACACGACACGACACGACACGACACGACACGACACGACACGACACGACACAACACGACACAACACGACACGACACGACACGACACGACACGAC
>SZWC01000883.1:220583-234473 GCA_023375785.1 Penium margaritaceum | reverse complement strand
ACGACACGACACGACACGACACGACACGACACGACACGACACAACACGACACAACACGACACGACACGACACGACATGACACAACTTGACAGTGTATGGCACGACACGACAAGACAAGACACGACAAGACACGGCACAACACGACACAACACGCCATGACACACCACACCACGACACAACACAACCCGAAACAACACGCATGATGGGACACGGTACAATACGACATGAAGCAATACAACACAACACGACACCACATGATACACATAACATGACACAACACATCATAATACAACACGACATGACATTAGACAAAATGACATGAGTAGACATGTAACATATCAGGGAGAAAAAAATAGTGCATAATGCACTATGCACAACTCCGTACAACACCAATGAACTCCTTGAAATTTTCTACATCTCTTTGCAACTCCATACAACTCTGTATAGTCCTTAAGAACCCCATTGAAATCCAGAAAACTCCGCATAACTCTGGGAAACATTGTACAGTCACTTTCAAGTCCATACAGATTTGTATAAATATGTACACTCTTGTATATCTCTCTACAAATTGGCACAATACCATAAAGCTGTATACAACTATGTACGACACTGTGTATCTCTATACAACTCATAAAACTTTGTTTATCTCTATACAACTCTGTTAAATTCCATACAACTCCGTACAACCCTGTAAAACTCCAGAAAACACCACACAACACTTAAGTACTACCTACAGCTCTATAAAAATCCCTCTATCTCTTAAAAACTATCCAAACATCTGTGAGGATCCATACAAGTCCGAATAACTCTGCACAACTCAGTACTATTTTGGAGGATTCTAAACAACTCCAGACGAACCAGTACAATTACGCACAACTCTGTGCAACTCTTCATCACTACGTACAACTTTGTACATATCCGTACATCTTTGCATAGCTCTGTTCAACTGCGTTACTCTTTGTACAACATCATATAGCTCCAAAACAGTTTGTACACCTTTTTCTCAACTTAGTACAACTTCATACACCTCCGTGCAAATTTGTACTCCTTTCAACTCCATATAATTTCCTACGACTCTGTTCAACTTCATACACATATGTACAACTTCTTATAACTCTATAAACCTCTTCACAACTCTGTACAATTTGCCGAACTCCGTACAACTTGATTAAACTCTGTACAACTCCTTTCAACCCTGTAAAACTTTGTGAAACACCGTACAATCCGATAGAATTCTGAACAACTTTGTACAAATTTGCTTACCTCTCTACAATTCCGTTTAGCCTCATACAACTCCATACAACTCCGTACTTCTTTGTACAACTCTGTACAACTCTGTATAACTTAACAAACCACTGCAAATCTCCGTACAACACTACAAAATCACGTACAATTCCATACAAATTCCGTATCTTTTTGTACAACACCTCCATACAGCTATGTACAACTCCATATGACAATGTTAAACTCTGTTAAATTTTGTATGGCTTTGTACAAATATCGTAAAATATTTTTCAACTCCGTACAATTCCGTAAAGCTCCATACAGATTTGTACAACCCTATATAGCTTTATACAACCTCGGAAAATGGTGTCTAGCTGTTTAGAACTACGTACACCATTGTACAGCTGCATGAAACTTTGTATAGCTTTGTTAAACTTTGTAGAATTTTGTACACGTCCGTCCAAGTCCGTACAACCCTGGACAAAACCTTACACTTATGTACAACTCACTACAACTATGTACAGTTTGGTACATTCCTGTGCAATTCGGTACAGCTTTGTAAAATTCCATAAAACTCCGTACAACTCCGTTTTGTCTCCGTATAACTTTGTAAAATGTTTTACTACATTGTAATAATTAGTATGAATCCGTACAACTCCATATAAGTCAATACCTTCCTGAATAATTCCTTATATAATTCCACAGAAATCTGCGCAGCTCCATACAAGTCCTTAGAGCTCCGCACAACCTTGTACAAATTTGTACAATTCTTTACAGCCTAGTGATACTCTGTTTCAAGAAGTGCCTCATCCTTGGATGTAGTCTGTCGTTTTCCTGGTTTTACCATAGGAGAGTGGTTGGATGTTTGGTCTGATTACACATGTGGATCCCATGGATTTCTGCAATCCCAAGATTGCAGTTGCTCAAGTCGGTTGAGTGCCCAGAAAGTTGGCCCTGTCTAAAGTTGGGGTGGTGGCTGGGTGGAATATGAGTGTTCCTCATTGGTGACGAGATAATTGAACCGCCGGTGGTCTGATTTCGACCCCAAAGGGCTGCATAGGCACGTGGGTCATAATGGAAGGGACGTGGGAGGTTTCTTGGATCAGGACGAGCCTCCCTCCATGTTTGAGGGCCACGAAGGGTGCTTCGACTGGTCACCATCGAAGCGCCTCCCATCCACCTCCTTTCGTGGGCATGGTGGACGGCTCCACCATGGATTACTTCAACGGCCGTGGCAGGGGATCTTCTGCTCTGTTTTGGGCTTGCTTAGATGCATTGGAACTCTCAGATCACAAGCCATGGGAGTACAACATAATATCACCATGATAACGAACCAACGACGGTCTTTAGTAGTTCTCAAATTTTACGACCTGCATTCTGCCATAATTCTCCTCACTTGGTAGGTGCACACCCAAAGCACACACATTCCTCTTAAGTGTCATTCTCAGGAAATCATTCATAAAAAGGGGTTACGGGCCCACAACCCTGATCCACCTGCTAAGATGGCTTCTGCAACACACTTATGTCGCCTCGGATGACTTTACCATTATATTTTGAGTCTGTCCACGGCATCAGCATGTCTAGGGTGCACACAACCACCCAGAACAGCATCCTCTGGACACCCTAGTTGAGCGGCCCCTTCAGGATCAACACCTTCAGTTGTGGTTGCTGCAACAAATGTGGCGGCTGGATCTGCTGTTGCTGCCTGATCTGTTGCTACTGCTTAGCTGTGTTCATAGCCAATGTCGCTACTTCTTTGTCTTCTGCACTCACATTTTTGTGACTACGGCACGGCTGTAGATTTTTCTGTCACACTGGTACCTGCTGTTACGGCTCTAGCTTCTGCATCTCCTTATGTTAATGAAGCAAAAAACCAGATGGGAGGTCAACATTTGCTTCGATGTCTACACCTTTTGCTATAGCTCGAGCTGTAGCACCAACCACAGTAAGTATGCCCGTGCCACAAGGTGCCACCGCCTCCTGCCAAAGTGCGCTACCACCCCCTAGTTCTCCAGAGGGAGGTTCTAGAGGATCACAAAGGCCAACCTGTGCCCTCTTGTATGCTTTCACATCTCGAATGTCCCTTCTACCAAGACATCACCAAGGTGTCCCCCCTCATTGGATTCGTAGTACCTTCCATGCCACGTGTCTCCTGGTGCATCTTCGTGGTCTACTTTTTCATGGCTGATGTTGTTGCGATCCCTAATGGGGTCATTGTTCCCCTCAAGAAGAAATACCTCCTCTTTGTCCTCCCAAACAATGATTTCCTCCTGATGGTTGGAGACAACAATCTGGCCATGTGCCATAGCTTCCGTCTCACCCCAAGCAGATGCATTTACAGCAATGGCAGCAATACTTTGACAACAATGACCAATTGCCATTTCCTATAGCCAGCAATCATAACATCCTTCCAGCCTTAGGAAGGCGGGCTCCTTGCAAGCATCCAACCCCCCCCCCCCCCCCCCCCTCCCCCCGTGTCTTTGACTTGAACTCTGTCCAAACTCCCTTCTCCAGAATTGGCTTCCCATCAACCCAGCCTGCTTCGCTAATTTTCCTTCGGTAGCATAAGGATTTATAGCCAACCTTAAATTTTTTCACACGGTCTTCCAAGGACTTCACCTCATGGTGCATAGGTGGAAGTTGCTCTCTTAGCCTCTATTTGTCGATCAATACATGGAACCTGGTCACGCTGGTGGGCCAATGCTCGTCTTCTGTGCACTTTTCCCGCTGAACATAGTCTGGTTGTTCCACGATAGTCTGAAGCATACAATCATATGTCAAGGATCCCTCCATTTTTGCCCCTCCTCTGCATTAGATGCATCGCCCCCATGAGCCGATGAAGATGGAGGTGTGTTTTGTGACAGTGCAACGCCCTTCTTGTTCTAACCGCCTGGCTCACGCACACATTGATTGTGAGACGTGCTTGCCTGATGAAGGTAGATAACGAATGCGCGAGAATGTTTCCACATGGCGTTGGTCCTTATAGAGGTGACCCAACACTGAGGCTGCACACGGATCCTAGGACCCATGGTAACTACCCACGGATACTGGATCCGGAACCGAATTCACGGTTCTGGGTCCAGGTTATTGGATCTGGTTTGCATCCTCGGATCCTAAACGGATCCTTCGGGGGACTGGGGGTGGGGGATGGGCAGCAAAACCCAGCGAGAGGTCCTGCTCGTGTCTCTCGTGGATCCAAGGAACTCACACATTTGAACTCGAAAATTCAGTTTTGGCGGTTCACTAGAAATCGCGGATTTGGCCAGAGATGTCTCCAAACCTGTCTTTGACAAGTTTAGGAATGAGGCAGGTTTGAAAATGTCAAACATGCCTCGTGTCTTCCATGCTGGAACGACATGTCTGATTTCTACTGGTCAGCTATCCTATAACTTTAACCATACCTACCACATCCTTCCGAAAAAAATCAGCGACTGTAACCCTACCCTTTGATGCAAAAATTGACACCATCGGGTGAAATCAACGACTGCATTTCTGCATGCAGCTCAGTCCACATACATCACGGCCCAAGGCTAGGCACCTGCAATGTAACATTGCCTGTGCCTAGCCTAGGTTGACGTTGTCCTTGGACAACATTTGGCATTGGTGTCATTTGTTACTCCTCTCCACTAGTGTCATTAGTTTGTCTCCACCCCACGCCACTCTCACCATGGCCACTAATGACACCTCCCCACCCAAGGACCGCAAGCAACTCCATGAGGAGGACAAGGACAAAGATGGGGACGATGAGGTCGAAACTGCTGTTGGAGATTAGCAAAGCATCATGGAAACGGCTCCTTCATCTGCGGATCATTCAAAAAGATGGACGGCAGAACCGACCGGGCCATGTGTCTGCACTGCACCAAGAACCTGGCCGAGCCTTCCACTCTCTCTACAAATACTGGCACCACCGGGGCCCTGTAGAAACACATGCGCCTCATCCACCGGGACAAGTGGCGCCATCTGAAAGCCTTGGTTGCAGCCATGAAGCTCCAGGAATCCAGAAATACAGTGGCTGCAGCTGATGGTGGTGCACCGGCTGTGGGAGAAATTCCCGAGGATGCCCCAATTTCCTGTGGAGACGTGGGCATTGGCTACGTCTTCAACCTCAAATGCTTCCACAGCTTGCTGTGGAAGCATGCCATGCACAAGAACCTTTCGTTCTTGTCTATGGAGAGTTACTCGCTTGCGCGGGCCTTTGCCCACTACAACCCTGCTTCAACAGTTCCTGGCAGCATGACCATTGCTTGCAACATCAATATTGGCACCCAAGCCTACCGTGTGCGTATCAAGAAAAAACTGTTATAGGTGAAGTCCGCCATCGTCTTCCCCAACAAAGGGTGGATGGTAGACAACAACGTGGATTGTTTGGGTGTCACCGCACACTGGATTGACAAGGGCTACAGCGTGCGCTCCACAGCCCTTGCCTTCCCGGCAATCAAGGGTTGTGCCACGGCCAAGAACATCTTCTTGCTTCTGAGGACGTCCTTGCAGTAGTGGTCACTGTGGGACAGGATTTTCTGCATTACCATGGACAAAAATTCCACTGAGAACTCCTTGGTGGACAACTACATGGTTCGCAGCAACAACAACTTTGACAGGGCCGGGCACATCCGTTGCCTCGGCCATGTCATGAACCTGGTCGTTGGCAACCTGCTGAAGCAGCCTCGAGTGATGCAGATCATCCAGCAGGTCTGAGCCATCGCTGTCTTTGTCACGCGGAATCCAACCCGCGAGGAGTCATTGCATGCGGCCATTGAAGCAGGAGGGCTATAGTACAAGTCTCTCCACCTGGACAAGGAAACCTGGTGGAACATTTTCCTTGATATGAGTGGGCGCATCATTGCTGTGAAGTCTGTGCTTGACACGTGGCTGGACGGCTATGGCAGGGACAACACACACCTGAAACCCACATACGAGGACTGGGAGCTCATCGCACTGGTGAAGGTCATCTTGAAGCCCTACAAGGGTTTCCCGGAGGACATCTCCGGCTCCTCCTATCCCACCCTGTCGCTGGTCGTCCCATTTTACTCTTCTTTGCTTGACAAGATGCAGGCTCGGGTCGTGAAGGCTGTGGCTGCAGAGCGCAAGAGCAAGCGTTGTGGAGCTGCAGGCTGGCTGGACTGCAAGGAGAAATTGCTCTTGGAGCTGAATCCATGCTTGGTGGCTAGCATTGCCAACCTCAATAAATATGACAAGCTGTGTACCGACCGCCACGTGTTGGCCCCTGCCCTGGATCCGCCTTTCAGGCTTTGCGTCTACGCCAACGTGCATCCAACGGTCAGCGTTGCATTCCCTGCTGATCTCCAAGTGAAATTCGTGAGGCTGTTGAGGGGCTACAACGAGCGGGTGAAGCTGTGCCAGGCTGCGGAGGAGGCTGCAGCAGAGATCCGCGTGACCAACATCATCAGGCATCGGCCATCAAGAGCGTTGGACGTCCTCAGGCAAAAGAGTCAGCCAGTGCAGCCGCCTCTAGCACAACAACAGCTGCTTTAGGTTTGTTAAATTGCTTCCATTTCTAATACAAAAGTTCAGTTTAGTACAGTTTATTCATCCTCACGAAGTCTTATGTGTTGCATCCGTTCTGCCATGGCAACGCCAGTGACGGCAGGAACGCCTCCAAAGTAGCCACGCCAAAGCTCTCGGCTCGATAGTGAGGGACGCGTTATGGAGGCTGCGCTGGAAGACGCGGGGCCCGACATGTTTGCAGGACCAGAGGCCCCCGCACAGGTGCAGACTGCTCCCTCCACTCTCGAGGTAGAGGTGGTCAGCTGGGCCAGGGGCGAGAAGAAACCAAGGAAGTGCAAAATCCTGCACTAACTGCAGAAGTACAAGACGAAGTATCCTACTTTCCACCTCGTGGCCCTTGACCACCTTGCAGTCCCAGCGGCGAGCACTCCATCAGAGATTCTGTTCTCCCTTTGACGCCATATCATCATTGACTTCCGTCAGTTGCTCATCGAACTCACAGTGGAAAACCTGATGATCCTCAAGTCATGGATCAATGATTCAACTTTGCTTTACTTCCCGGTCGTATCGACTGGTGAGGTTTCCCCATAATTAGAGGCCAAAGAAGCTTCGGTCGATGAACATTTTCATGCAGTTCCTGTTTTGAGGAGTTGCCGGAAGAAAAAGAGGGTGAAGACGAGGGGACAGATGATGGTACAGAGGATGGTGCAGATGGGGTTGCATATGGGGTTTTAGATGGGGTTGCAGACGGGGGGAGGATGAAGGAGGATGAGAGGGTGGGGAGGGGGGGTATGGGTGGTAAGACTTAGGCTTACCATTAGGGCTGACATGCATGTCACAATTTTTTCAAATGGAAGACTCAGTGTGAGCTCCATTCCATGAATGTCTACATCTACAACTTTGGCTTAGGCTTACCACTAGGGCTGACATGTATGTCACTGTTCTAGACAATGTCTACACGTGGAACTTTTTACATAATGCATATTAGAGTAACAAGTGTTCAAAGATCCGTTACCTGGAACCGAATATCCGGATCCAGGATCCGTGAATCCACGGATCCGCAGATACCAGGATCGGTCACCCTGGTTCCAGATCCAGTCTGTGGATCGTACTACAGATCCGAATCCACCTTAGGATCCACGGATAGGAACCGTGTGCAGCCTTACCCAGTGCATGGAGGGAAACCACAACCTGGAGAGGCGATGCTAGTAGGTTGGCTGAAGGTCATGGACGAACCTGACAACAAGAAAGGCCCGTTTCTTTTATCCACCTTGCTCAGCCATGTCCTATAACCGCTGATGGGACACAATGGGAGATGGTGGCAAAGGAGCGGGAGAGGGTTGTTGGTAGTGACATGTGTGCCCAACAAGTAGAGGCGGGTTGTCTAGGATTTCATGGTAGGGGAGCAGGGGTGGAAGTCGATGGGCAGGGCTTCACATTCATATGTCAATCTGATGGTTGGGGAACAAAGGGTATGAGCAACATGCATGGGATGAAAATAAATCTATGTGTGTTCCATATATGCATGCGACTGTCCAATAGCTCATGCCATTTGCCAAAAAGGCTTGTACAATATGGTTGCGTCTGCATATTGGCCAATCGGTGAGCCTCGTTTGTCAAGCCCTTGTGTCTATTGGCTCCCAAAGTGCCCCACCCAACCGCAGCACACAGTGTAAGTTGTCACCAAGGAGGTGGTTCAATCAGCGTGTTGTTTATGCCCATGCAGCCACGACCAATATTTTTGTTTGGGATGACGTTGCAAAGGGGGTGGGAAAAAGGCGCATTTTCCTCTCTCCGCTGGCCAGCCATGGCCCATGGGTCGAAGGTTGGATTGTGGTGAGTGGGATATGTGATCCCTTCCACCCAAATGATGACATTACGTTGAGGAACTAGGTGAAACAAGCCCTGTTCACCCACCTCCACCTCGTCATTGGTTGCTCTTTTTCTGGCAACACCAAAGTCTGGTCCGGCATGAAACAACATCCCCTTGAAACCTTTCCTTCATCCACTTTGGCGATGTTCAACGGCATCCATGAATGGGGTGGATGAGCAAACTTTTGGATGGGAAAAATGCGGAGAATGTCTCTGGTTACAGTTGAATTGGGTGATTGGACAACTCCACCACACGACTCAGCCAAAGATAGTGTTAAATTTCTCATATAGCGTAGTAGTGCTCCAACCACCGGAACAATTGTTTTTGGAAAAAAAGGAACCGAGCTTTGAAACAAAGTACACCTGACTTGCAAGTGACATTCGATCATTATTTTTTGCATGCAAGAGCATGGAAAGCCCACTCATCCCACCCACACTCAGCGCCACACAATCACCCATGTTAGCCAAGCAGAAGAGGCACTTTCTACCCTTTCACCATGGATGCTGATCAGGATGTCATGGAGTAGTTGCTTGTAACAGGAATCATCATATGCTTTCACGCAGTGCTTCCTTACCTGAAGAGGCCTTATCTTACAAGCCCAATAATGGGAAGTGAATTTGTGGAGGAGCTACTGTCGCCCAAGGCCAATGCGATGAAGGTTTTTTACATACTCGGACTCTTCCCATGCGGTTCAAGATGTTGGTCCCTATGTTGGAAGCATCAGGGTTGCTATGGACTCACCGGATTTCTATGGACTAATCTGTTGCAATGTTTTTGTGCTAAGCATTGGGGGTGAAGGAGCAACTCTGTGTCGCGAAGACCTTCTAGCATTTGAAGGAGAAAGTGGTTCGGCATTTTAGTTGAGTCATAAGGCATGTACTAGAGATTTCACCCATAATCATTCAAATTTTGGACGACAATGGAGTTCCAAGTAAAATCACTTGGAGCACACAATTCATGTCATGGTTCAGGGACTACATCGATACTATAGATGGTACACAAATCCCCGCGTGGATGCCAATCAAGGAGGAAGGCACGCGCTGGAATCTTAAGGATCAAAATATGAAAAATGTCTTCATCTGTATCAACTTCGACAAGATCTTAGCATGGGTGTGTGCTGGAAGGGAGGAGACCATACATGATCCACGTGTGTAAAATTACACACTTGTAGTAGTGGTTCAGGTACCAATGGGCCAGTAATTTCTTGTAGATGTGGGACATCCTTTATTGATGCAATTAATGACTCCATACTGTGGGGTGTGTTACCACCTAAGGGAGGATCTAGTGAATGGCAAGGTAATCTCCCTTGAAACTCCTATGTATCTCTTCAGCATGCACCGCTCTGCACTTTGCGTGATGGTGGAAGACATCATTAGAAAAATGAAGTATAAGTTAAGGATTCTAGGCGACATGGAGGGCTTCTCACTGGATGTACAAACTGACATTGACACAGCATGTCGTATGCTGCACAATGTGTTCATACTGGCAGGTGCAGGACAAGGAGGCTTTATGGTTGACTTTAGTTTGAGCATGGGGGCAGTGAGATTATGGATATCTACTGCAGACGAGGAAGTTGATGATGCACAGGCATCTGCCAATGATGTAGCTTTTGGGGATCACTTAGGACGTACAATTCATCTTGAATTCTTTGCTTGTCTGATTTGCTTACATCAATTTTCACTTCATACAATCTCAAGTATTGGTCTCAAGCAGGAAAGCAATGAACGTGAGCCACATATCATGGACACATATTAGCATCATATAAGTCCATTAATTATAGGGACACACACACACACACCAGGTTTCGTTCTTAAGGAATTGGATACAAATAGCGATGACCTGCCGCATAAGCCCTGTTGTATGGTCTATGGATCTCAACACTCAGCCTTGTAGCCCTTCGTGTGCACATGCAGTCACTTGTACATTCATGACCAGTAGGCATACTAGAGACCCACATAGAAGCGATAAGACCTAGCCAGTATTGTCGATGTTGACATCCATGATTGTCATTGTTCCTGCACACAAACAAGTCCATACGAGTGCATTAAGACATGATGTGTAGCAAAGAAAAAGGTACGTTAACATGCAGCTAGAAAACCTAAGGGAATGAAGCTTACCTCTTACCCACTCATTTCTCCCGCGTGCCAAAGACTGCCAAGAAGAGCCACTCTAGACGATGCGGATCCTTGAGCTACATGATCTGTGCCTTTTCCTTAGGCACACATTAAGGACAACCACGATGTCACGTGCCTTCACCATCCACTTTGCACAGTCCATCCCATTCATACGCTCATGGGACATGGCGAGTTTCAGAGCGGCATGGGTCAAACTGTGTCCGTCATTTTAGCCAGAGCGGCCATGCCAAAGAGCCTATCCAATGCTCTTGTCCAACAACTCATGACACGAGGGTTGAATCTAGCCACTACAGCCCCACCGCCTGCCACACCCATTCTAGCAATCCCATCCACCCTGGCAACCTCACCCACCCCTACCCACATCGGCAGCTCAACCCACACCACCCACCCCACCCACACCACCCACTCCAAACCACCCCAACCACCCCAGCAGCCCAACCCACACCACCCACTCTACCCATCCAAGCAACTCCATCCCCACCATCCAGTCCATCCATACCACACACCCAGAAGTCCCACCCACACCACCCATCCGGGCAGCCCCATCCTCACCATCCACACCATCTACTCCACCAGCCCTGGCAGCCCCATCCACACCACCCACCTTGGCAGCCCCGCCCCCACCACCCACTTCACGACCACCACCACCCAATCCAGCTCTCGCCCTACCAACACCACCCAAACTGGCAGTGCCACCCACACCATCCATCCTAATAGCAAGATCAATACCGCCCTCACCTCCATCCCCACCCACACCACCCACACCAGCAGCACCAACCCCACTGGCAGCTCTACCCACACCATCCATGTCGACAATACCATCAAACCCGGCAGCCCCCACATCACCACCCACTCCACTGTCCACAGCACCCACCCCACAAACGCCATCCTTCCCAGCAGCCGCATGGACCATCACACCAACTCCACCAATCCCGGCAGCACCACCCACCCAACTACCCCCACCACCCACACCACCAACACCACCCACCTCGACAATACCACCCACCTCGGCAGCCGCAAGCACACCACCCACTTGGACCAGACCACCAACACCAGCCATCCCGCCAATAGTACCTATCCCGTCAGCCCTACCCCCTCCACTATGGGGTTGTACTCCACTACAGGTGTGAAGCCTGGCATGCCACAATCGAGTGGCTCTGGTGCCATTAGATCGTTAAGGTACCCTCTTTTGTGGGCCTCAGCATGCCAGCCCTTCCACGACTCCTTCCATGGCCCTCCGCCTCATCCACTTCGTCCACTTCCATATTGGGATTAGCTAAGTGGATTGTATTTCCCTCTTACAGGATGATGTCACCCGACGGTACACAATCCACGTCGCGTGGTCCTCTAAGTAATAGTTTTCTCTCCGCTACATCTTCTTTTGGTGGCGGCTGATCCTAAAGAATGGCCCTCGCATGTATCCTTGACAACTAAGCGCCCCACTATCCGACGATAGAACTTGAGGCCAAAAGCATAAGCATTGCTCAAACATTTTGAACTTGGGATCGTTCCATGTGTTTCCCAAGCTTGTCAATAGTTCTAAACTATTTTTCACGTTCATGTTCTAAAATGGGTACTCATCCCACCGCCATGTGCAAGTAAGATTACCCGCCTCGTCAAGTTTACGATACCCTTTGTTGAGGTTGAAGACTCTCTTAAAAATATGTTCAGCCTCATACTCCATGGGAGCTAGTTTTAGTGCCTCCCTGGCTTCCATCAGCAATGCATTAAATCCTAGGAAGATGGCACCCCACACTTCCGTGTCCTATCCAAGCACACCCCTTATTTTCTTAAGCAGTACTGCAAGCACATCAAGGAGAACAACGGTGTCTACCTTGAAAGTCCAAGTCCTGCATTGGATGATTTTACCGGCGGAAACACCTTCCACTGGTCCCTAAGGATTCTAGACATGTTGGAATTACGAGGGTCTAGTAGCAGCAGCCACATTTGAAGCCTGCGGATGACGATGTGCCTGGTAGGCTTTACACCTGGGCTAGTAGCAGAAAGCTTCTCAATCACGATGTGAGCATGACATTGTGTCCGATTAAGACGATGGTGAAAAGTCACCGTTGCTGCTTGAAAAAAACAGTAGGTTACCTTGAATGCTAGCTTGCTGGATTTGCGCTTCTCCTACGGCGAGGGATGCAGATGCTACCAAGCGTGGGATTTGGAAGGGCCAACTACCAGCCTCACCTTTAGCTTCTACTGATGCCATGGCGATGAGAGGCACTAGGGTTAGGAAAATGGGGTGCAGAAACACGAGGATGCATGGTCCAATCACGGTCCAACGACGGCTCAACCACAGCCCAACAATGTTGGGGTCGTGGTTGAGCTCTGCGATGACAATGGCGAGGTCGCTAGGTGAGGGTTGTGGAGAGTGAAAGGGGGGACAGAGGGCATGAAATTTAGTGTCAAAACTCCATGCCAGGGAATTTCTCATGGTCATAGGCCAGATCCTACTGTCCAAGCGATGAAGCCCATCCAATGACGGATTCGTTGGGTTGGTACAAAGGAATCTGTAGGATGCTCCATGGCTCATGCGGCAGTGTATGGCAAGTGAGAAATTTTACCAGAAAAATGGAAATCCACATTATTTCCACCACAATCGTGTGCAAAAATCAAGACCTCAACCAAGGAGCTCCCACCAACCAGCGGTACGTCCAGCAATTTTGGCTAACTACCGAATCCAACGCCAACGAGGTACACCCAAATTATTTCCACCACAATCCAGCCGGGTCTCACTAAGACCAATCCGCACAATCAGTTACACATCTCGACCACTCTCACAACAGTCACCTTACCTCACCCACCTAGTGCCTTCTCCCAGCAAAAAATGGCCACATCCATCTAAACATGTACACACNNNGCACACACACACACACACACACACACACACACACACACACACACACACACACACACACACACGCACGCACGCATGCACCCACGTGTGCACGCCTGCGGGCGTGTGCGTGCATGCACGCGTGCACGTGTGTGCCTGCATACACGCTTGCATGTTAGCATGCATGCGTGCGTGGGTGTGTACATGCGTACATGTGTGCCTACACAAGATCATGCATTCGCGCATGCGTATGTGCATGCGTGCGTGCGCGCGTGCATGCGTGCATGCACGCGTGCGTGCGTGCGTGCGTACATACGTGCATGCCTGCCTGCGTGCACAACTACCCACCC
>SZWC01000883.1:202599-220430 GCA_023375785.1 Penium margaritaceum | reverse complement strand
CGCACACACACACACACACACACACACACACACACACACACACACACACACACACACACACACACACGCACGCGTGCGCGCACGCGCATGCACGCGCGTGCACGTGTGCGCGCGCGTGCGTACGCACTGAAGAGTAGGCACATCCAAGTTCGTGAAATTTTGTGGACGAATTAAATTCTTCCCTCCACCTTTTGTGAACACCTGCCAACTATGCACTCTATTCTATTGAATGATTGCCCATGCATTCCAAGAATGCAAAACATTCCCACAAACAACCAACATGCTCCTTCGCTGCCTTCAGCATATATGCACTACAAGACATCCTCACCCATTTGTCTTTGAGCTCACCATCCCAGGTTCAACGTATGGAAAATACCCCAGGCCACCGTTTTTAATGAACTACCGTACTACTTGGTGATTTTGTTTTCTAGAATAACTTACAGGGTGTTATGTTAATTCGTCTAGGTACCTCATTAATTTCTTGTTTTTTAAACGAATGAAATAGGGTTCATCTGTAGTTCTCATTTCGTCCCAGAGAATGTTTTTTTTTTTTTTCTGTGGTCCGCTGTCGACTCCCCGTAAAGCTTCCTCTCGGCGAGTTTGAACCTCCGAAAAGAGGAACGGATTCACAACAACAGTCGTCTCTGGCGCAATGACCGTTGTCACTTTGATTTCGCCCGTCAGTGATCTGGTCTGTCGAGATGCGACCAGACCCGTCTATTTCGCATGCCGGAGCGCACTCGAAGCTGATGCGCATGCACAAGTCGCCTCACATGGGTGAGTTTAGGAATGCACGTTGTTCTGCACAGTTGTCCACACAGCACAACACTTGGACACCATGGCTACCCTCAAGGCGTTTTTCGAGAAATTTTCACCTAAGGAACACCGAGAACGCGTCGCACGCGCACTGGCGGCTCCAAAGCCATGCGCACCCCCCTTCATTCACCGGGATCCTGGACGTCCGAGGAAGCACGTCCTTGTCCTACCTCCGTCCGTGGCACCGTCTGCAGCAACGGTGCCTGTGGCGGAACGCCATGTGGACCCTGCTGATGACAGCATCCACGAACGCCTCCCACGACACAGGGGAAAGAAGGTCGTCATGTCGGACAATGAGTCTGAGACTGGCCACATGGCCGACGGCGGCCATACAGCGGACCCCACCTTACAAGATGGGGACCTACAAGACGCGGTCGAACGCGCGGCGTTCGACGCATTGATGCAAGAGCTCGAGGATGACAAAGTTGCTGACGAGGCGGCGATTGTAGCTGACGCCATCACCATCCCCCTCATGCTCCCACCCGAGCCGACCTCTCCCGCCACGTCCTCCTCAACTGAATCGACGGCCAAGCGCGGCCAGTACATGGATTGGTACGGCCTGGGGTATGTACCAATCATTCGTGCAGCTGTTGTACGCAACGACACCATCCGCAAAGCGATCCACCATCTCCGTGACCACTACCGCTTGCCGCATGCCGCGTCCATTTACGACAAGCTGGCGCCATCTACGGTCAGGGGCTGGAACCAATTGGGTACCCTCCGCCTTCATGCAATGTATGCTCCAGCATTGGCGTGCGCGCCAACGGCACCAATTGAGGAAGCAGCCAAGACTTCCACACGGCTCCAGGGATCATGCGGCCGCAAGGCCTACTTCGCGGAGCATCCAGAGCTGAAGAACGAAGTGGTCCGCTCCCCGGTGCGCATGCGCGAAGCTGGCACCCCTCTCTCCAGCTGCACCATCAGAGATAAGCTGCATGCCATCCTCAAGGAGAGGGGATTGACCCACGTCGAGAGAAAATCGGTGGAGGACCTCTTCTCTGGGAGCTGGTGCCGCAAGTTCGTGTCGGGTGAAATTGCATGGTCGTAGAGCTGCGGGACAGCAGTGTTGCAGAAGCTTCCTACCGACTGGGGGTCACGTGCGGAATCAATGTTCAAGCGTGCCGCTTTCCTCATATCCGTCAGCAAGATCCCGGACTGCCTCGTTGTCAACACCGACCACACGGGGGTGCAGCTCGTTCCCACTCCTCGCTACACGTATGCGCCCAAGGGGTCGACCGAGGTGAAAGTTTGTGGGAAGGAGGACAAGCAGCAGGTGACGGCGCTCATCACATCTTCCCTCGACGGAGAAGTGCTCCCGCTGCAGGTGATTTGGGCGGGCAAAACGAACGCATGTCACCCTTGTGGTCCGGAATCCGACTTCACCCTTCGGAACCTTGGGTGGAAGTTTTTGCACACTCCAAACCATTGGGCCAGCGTGGAGACCACGAAGGAGTGGGTCCACATGGTACTAGAGCCCTGCTTCATTGAGACATGCAAGGAGCGGCACCTGTCCACCAAGCATGCCCGCATGCTCCTCATCTTGGACGCATGGCAGCCGCATGCGTCTGAGTCCTTCAAGGCGTGGGTTGTCGAGAGATTCCCATGGGTGGTGCTCCTCTACATCCCCGCGGGATGCACATCAAAGCTGCAACCCGCGGATGTGGGGCTGCAGCGCCGGTTCAAATCCGAGATTTCCAAGGCGTACTCATCGTGGGTGGGTGAACGCCTCCAAGACAACAACAACATCAACTACGCATGCGTCACATCAAGGACGCTGCCGTTGGATGGATGCAACGCGGATGGAGCCATCTGCGTGTGGACAGTCAGGTGGTTAGAAATGCATGGATCTCAAGTGGTTTCACCCGTTGCTATGACCCTGAATTCCAGAGTGCATGCTGTAGGGATTTCCTCAGCTTCATGTCGGAGCCTGAGATGCAAGGCTATGAGGATGATGACATTGTTGCATAAATTTGTTGTTTTCATCAGTCAATGTCTATTGGTGCACTCCCACACTCTCCCTCTACAAAGGCTCCATATCCTCTCTCCGTCATCGGCAAACAAAACCAACGTCAACCAGTCAATGTCGCACGTTCACGGTCGGTCAATGTTGCATGAAAACATGGAACCCGCCCAATCAGCGCAAAACATGGCCAAAAACTGTGGATGTAATGTGCAGAATGTCCTACTTTTAGACTTGGGTACCCCAGTCAACACAATTATTAAAGTGTATTCGTTTTGGGACGAACAAATTTCATAGTGTTGCCGAATACATGAAATCGTTGTCAGCTAGAATTATTCAATAACGAAATCACCAGGGAGTATGGTATGGCCATTCAGATGCCAGATCTCACTAAGGGACCACGAAAAATTGCACAACCAAACTGCGTACATAGTCTCCTGGGTCATGACAAGTTATGTCATTCCTTTTTTTGCACGTACAAAAACATTTGGGCGTCTAAACTCCTCCTGTGTTGAAAGGGAACTTCTCCAGCTCCGCTACCACAAAGTCTGGGAGGTGCCAGATCCTTAATCCTTGAATGTTACGAGGGGGGTTTTCCGAAAGTGATTTTGTTTGATAACTTGACGAATATTTTGTGTATGAGGGAATAATTGGTGTTTTAGCTCATACATCAGCGCAAGCATGAAAATAAGCCTGGTATATCCAGAATTAAAATATTAAGATAGATTTATCCAGAGAATTAAAAATAAGGGCATATCCACTTCGATGGCCATGCCTGACGGGCGATGTAAGTCGCCGATCGGGCAAAGCGAGGGGGGGGTGATGTGTCACCGCGGCGTAGCGAGAACCGCGATGGAGCGAAATTCCATTTTCAAACATCTTGCTAGATAAGAAAACCCAATTTCATCCATGCAATCCGTTTTCTATCCCTACCCCAAATGACACTCGGGGTTTTAGGATGTTATTTTCGCGGGCTCCTGTCACTGTGGTAGCGGGGCCTAGTGATTTCCCTTTCAACACATGGGTTGTTTTGGACCCCCCACTCAAAACCCTCGCAAAGATTGTTGAGAAAATTCACAAACCCCTCTATGGAGGGGTTTGTGATTTTTTTTTTTACGATTGACGAAGTCAGCATTTTGCCGCTAAATGGCATGCGATGCCGACATAGCATGTTGATTTGGATACAGCGTGTTCTTTTGTTATTTTTGAAGAATTCCTTGATAAAGCGTGGATAAGGAGCGAAAAAAGTTTCAAATCTGAGTATGGTGGGATGAATATGCGAGACGTGTATATATCTAGAATGATGGAGAATCGGCAAAATGGCTGATACATCCACGCAAGCGTCAACATAAGCCTGAGATATGCGTGACTTAAATACTAACAACGCTATACCCATAACGTTAAAGAAAATGACGCCATATCCATTTTCATGGCCATGCCCGATCGGCGACTGAAGTCGTCGATCGAGCGACGCGAGGGGGGTGATGTGTCACCCCCCTCGCTTCGCTCCCCCCCTTCGCGAGAATCGTGATAGAGTGATATGCCTTTTTGGGTTACATAGTAACCCTATTACAATCGCTTCGTGTGCCAAACGACGCTGAAGAAAATCGTGATTGGTGGATCGGTCATTTTCCTGACATATCCACCAATCAGGGTGCGAAACATTGTCGGACTGTTTGCTCCCCCACGTCCGCGGACGCACGGCTGCGGTCGGCCCACTAGAAAAAAATCACGGACATCGACCTAGATGTTCGGACAGACCCCGGATAGTACGGAATGACCAGTCCAACGCCAAGACAAAAGTGTAAGGACTGTACGTTAGGTTGGGTCCAGCACCCCGAGTCCACTGGCGAGCAGAAGTTAATGTTGTTTTTTCCCCGCTATGTCGCTCCTCCTTGGCCTCGCCCTGTCCTGTTTCACGGAACAGGTCGTCATGGAAAACTCTTCAGACTCGTGAACCCGGCTTCAAACATGGTTAACATGCAAATGAAACAAAAGAAACTCAACCAACATTATAGAAGAAGGTGAATCAATGTAGGTCTGCCTATAATAACTTCATCTTATTTTTTATAACATGAGGAAACATCTTGAATTCATCCAAATTTGTCGAAAATCATTTTTGTTGTGAAGATCATTTTTGTTGTGAAGATCATTATTATGTATAACAATTCATGATATCATTTTTGGTGTATCGTCAAGCGCATTTGGTCGATTTTTGGATGTCTTTTTTGCATTACATCCACACAAGCTGGAATAAATCCAGCATAGCTTGAAGTAATTTAGGAAGAGTTCACCCAAACCATACACAATGTCTGAGAGCACACGTGGGCGAACCAAAAAAAATTGTTTGAACAAATGCGGATGACAGCTTGGCAGTCCATTTACAACTTGTTTTGGCTTCCACGGATGAGGCAAAGTCTCACGGCAAACCTTCCATTATGTGGTCCAGATTGCGGGCAATCATTTAGCATCTTAAGAGATACTAATATGAATACTTTTGCTCGGTTACTATGTAACCCTATGCACGCTTTGCGATCAACACCTGCCTCTTGTTTTTTTTTTGGACTCGCAAACCCCCCATTCGCGGACGTAGGTAGAAAACCCTAAATCCGCGAATGGGGGTTTGCGAGTCGAAAAGAAAGAAGAAAAAAGGCCAACCGTTCGATCGCGATCGAGCGAAAACGGCCTTGTAAAAAAAATGGAGATGCAAAACCATATATATCCATGCAAACCACTCTGAAAACCTGCCCCAAATTACACTCGGGGTTTTAGGATTTTATTTTTGCGCGGGCTCCTGCTAGGCCCCGCGGTAGCGGCGCCCATCAGGTTCCCTTTCAACGCATGGGGTGTTTTGATCCCCCCCCACTCAAAACTGTCGCAAACCCTTTGTGAGAATAGTCACAAACCCCTCTATAAAGGGGTTTGTCACTTTTCTATCATGTTTGAGGACGACAGCATATTGTCACTCGATGGCATGCGGCGTCGACATAGCATGTACATTTGGATATAGCTAATTGTTTTGCATGCTAGGTGGATATAGCGTTAATAAAGAATTGAAAAGTTCCAAGAATGGATATGGCGTGATAAATGTGCGAAACGTGGATATGGCGATAGATATCGAAAATTTTGTGGATATGTGGTCACTCCGCTGATGAAGAATTCAGTGGATATATGGTTACTCCCCCGGCCAAAAATGCCGTGAGTCAACTGCGGAGAACCAACGCAGCGATTCTGATTTTGATTTTAGGGTTTCCGGCATTTCCCTCTCGAATTCTGATTCTTCACTGATTCTTCCGCCAACAGCGTAGGGGTTCAAATCAGCAAGATTGAAGGTACGACCCCATGGTTCTTGCGGTTATTTGCTTCCTAGTTTAACAGAAAGACTTACTGATCATATGGCCACTCTGCTTTGTCGCGAAGCAGAGCAAGTCCACTGCTTTTTCGCGACAGTAGACTCGCGAGTGGATGGGCGCGGGTGTCCATGAAAAATTACCGTGTGACCGGATTTCACGTTGCAAGCAACGATTACCGTCGACATTGGTGTATATTCGGAGAAATATAATTTTAATTTTAAATTCAGCATACAATCAGAAGTGACGGGCATTTCGAGTGATTCTATGTTATTCTGCTACTTTCTGATTCTCCTATGATGTGGGAGACACGCCACGTCGGCCAACCGACACCTAAAATCAGAAGCAATGGGCGGGAGTCGATTGATTGTGTCATCGGTTGCCGAAGAAGCAAAGGGCGCAATCGCAAACGCTGCCGATGCCTCGCAAATGCGTTCGCCAAGCCACGTCCCGCCCACCTGTCATACAATCAAAATCAGAATCAGAGTGCCGGTTTAATGCCAACACCTAGAGTTGTGAAACAGAAAAATTTAGATGGTATGTGGCGTAGCGCTTCGGGCCAGGTAATGCTATCTGTCCTTGTTTCAAAACCCTGGTTGCCGGTCGATGCTTGTGCATTCTCTCCTGTTTTTAGGATTGCATTTTGCTTTCGCATGAACGATTGCTCTCAGCGAGTAACTGTCTTCCGGACGAGAGCAAACCGGGGGGAATGAAGGCAGAAAATAGGCGGGCGGCAGTCGGTTGATAAAAAGTACGGGAAATCTCCTACATGCTACAGGATCGGGCGGGTGATTTCTCGTGCCAAAAGGTCGGAAATGAGATCACTATATGCCACGCTTTAGGGTTGCTGACCTCCGAAGGCCACGTTTTACAATTTTCAACAACAGGAAGCCACTAATTTTTTGTAGATCGACGATATACCACGAAGGGCACTTGAGATGTCACAATATGTCCCGGTGAACTAGGGGATTCTTGTGAAATTTTATTACTGCATATAGTGTTTGTAGAATTCAAGGTTTCCTTTTCTTGATTGAATGGGGGTGAGTTTATCTATTGATATTTTCAAACGTTTCTTGAATTTTCAAATATATTCCACTATCAAAACCAAAAATTTGTAAGTTAAAAACACAACAAAAAAGGGTTTGCTCGTCAGAACTTTTGGTATAAAGGGATAAATTGATAACTTAACCGATTGGTCACAACATATGCTTTGATGCGTAGTTGAAGGGGCATATGGAGATCTCCATTGTGAACACGTGGCTTCTGGTTATCTACTTTTGGAATCCTTGGCTTCTTGCAATCCTACGGATGCCATTACAGATATTTCCTTAAAAATATCACTTGGCGGATAATTTGCATAAGTGAGAGAAGTGCGATATATGGTAACTTTAGCGAACACCTAATCAGAGCCAAGCAGAGCGAATAAATCGCTGCGATTGTGCTCTGTGGAGAGCACAGTCGTAGCGGAAAGTTAGACTTGGAGAAGTCTGGAAGCCAAAGCTTGAAAATACAAGTTAATCAGATTGAAATGAGTACATGGTATTCATACTGTCCGGCCGGCTAGTCCTGGCCATAGCCTGCTCCTATCCTAGCTTGCTACAATAAGCTACTTGCTCCTAAAACCGGTGCCCTACTTGCACCTTTACCCGGTGCCCTACTTGCACCTAATGCTTAATGCGAGGAGTGCTTGGCCGTCGATCCTCTGGATCAACGGTCCATCTTGTCTCGCGGCGAGCCGCCGCGTTAGCTTGACGCCTCCCGACAGTGAATGCGGTAACTCTCTTGCACACGCCACCGGAAGCACAGCGACCGTCGCACGGTTGCAGTCACTGGATTCGCTCCCGTCGTTGACCGCGCATGTCGTCGGGGGCTTGTCTCCGCGACGACCCCATGGCGGACAGCGTAATTCACACGCTATGCACCGAGGGGGAGAAGTTACCCTCGCATGGTGTGTTCAGAACGCCATGTGAGGTGCGAGCGAAGTAGCACCTCGCTCGCTCGCTCGCTTGCTCGCTTGCTCATGCTCTCCTCCTCCTCCTCGCATCCGTGGTCGAGTGGGGGTGAGCTCGACCGCGACCTGGATTTCCAAAAAGCAGAAAATGGCCCGAATACCCCCAAATCCTGAGTGTGACCCCGAGTATGCCA
Organism: Penium margaritaceum; assembly: GCA_023375785.1. NCBI lineage: Eukaryota > Viridiplantae > Streptophyta > Zygnematophyceae > Desmidiales > Peniaceae > Penium > Penium margaritaceum. The sequence continues at coordinate 212,159 of SZWC01000883.1, read as the reverse complement.
GAAAAATAGGACGCCTTGTTACATTCACCCCCCCCCCCCCGTCGGAGGTGCGACATCCCGGCGCGCCTGAGGTATTCCTGAAGAACACTGTTGGTACCCCTAACGTGGAAGTTGACCCCTGGCTCTCAAGAGTTGTGCTCCGCCGGGTACCCCTTCCACTACACTGGAAACTCATGCCGTCGTCCCCTCCGGCGGTCCGCCAGAATCTTCTCCACCTCAAACTCCTCACTTCCTTCGGCCTGGACAATAGGAGGTGGAGCTGTCCCGCGACCCTCGAAGAATGTGTTAGGGTCGCGGTAGGTACGAAATAGGGAGATGTGGAACACCAGATGGATGGTGTAGTGAGTTGGCAGCTCCACCTTGTATGAAACGGCTTACTGCTTCTCTAGAATGTGGCACGGACCCACCCATCGCGGTTTCAGCTTTGGACTCTCGACTCCCATTAGCTGGAGGTTAGCAGAGTTTAGCATCACCTGATCTTCCACTTGGAACTCCTCGGCAGAGCGATGCTTGTCAGCCTGCCGCTTCTACTGTTTATGTGCCTTCAACAACCGTTGCTGCACCACATCCCAAGCGGTGGCAAACCCTTCAGCAATCTGCTACACAGCCGGAAGAGATGTTTTCGTAGCTTGACGCCTCCAGTGGTGAATGCGGTTGCCCTCTTGCACACGCCACCGGAAGTAATGCGACCGTCGCACGGTCGCGGTCACCGGATTTGCTCCCGCCGTTGACCGCGCATGTTGTCGGGGGCTTGTCTCCGCGACAACCCCTCGGCGGATAGCGTAATTCACACGCTATGCGCCAAGGGCAGAAGTCACCCTCGCATGGCGTGTTCGGAACGCCATGCGAGGTGCGAGCGAAGCAGCATCTCATTCGCTCGCTCACTTGCGCTCTCCTCCTCCTCCTCCTCCTCGCATCGGCGGTCGAGCAAGGGTGAGCTCGACCGTGACCTGGATTTCCGAAAATGGGAAAATGGACCGGATGCCCCCAAATCCCGGGTGAGACCCCGAGTATGCCAGAAAAATAGGACGCCTTGTTACAGGGAGGGATTCTCTGCGTGGATCATCTTAAAAACCAAAACAAAATCTTGGTAACTTTGACGTAAAGAGTACCAACTAAAGGTATACATGAGAATAAATTATATAAATACTCTGGGTTCAAATGCCGAACTCGTCAAACCTCCGGGCAATTTGGGCATAGGTCGCCTCGCTTTTCAATTTGTTATCTCCAAAGCCCTGTTTGAACCTTTTTAACACAAGAAACCCCGTGGTGGCCCGTAGGGTACATTGTTATGTTATTATATACCCCGACATGAGGGGTACATTGTAACATCACAAAATGCCCCATTTCCGTGCTGAGCCGCTTGTGGTATTTTTAGCACTTGTTCTATTTCTCGGAACACGTCCTACATAACAGGTGGAAGAGCCTCCTATCGTCAGTTGATGTTTTTGAATTGCTTGCTTGTCAATTTTTGATCCCCCCGTTGCCTTTTTTAAAGGCCTCGTTCATTCATCAACAAATTTTCCATGAATGTTAATCCATCAATCCTTTTTCCTGTGAACTTTCTTGATCTTTCAATGTTACCCCACTATTATTTCTACATTGAGAGATTCTGTTGAAGTCCTAAAATGGAAAATCCAGGACTATGACTGTAACACAACAAGCTTTTGGAAAACAGAACCTAAAATTTACAATCAAGAAAGACTGTCGCAATCATTACCTGATTGCAACAGTATTTCGGACACTGTTCTGCGACCTACACCATGAGGTCACATCAAGCTTGACGCAAGCGCGTGAAGGAAATAGTGGAAAACGAATCCAAACGACCATCTCGACAGAAAATACGGTCACGAAGTTTCTACCGTTCTTTCTAACGGCATACATAAATTATTACAAATAATAAACAAATCATAACTTTATAAAGAAACATCAACGTAGCTTCGAAAGGCGTGGCAAGCCATGACGACTCGGGCAAGGAAAAGACCACTCCGACGAGGAGGACGGTCATTCAGTTTTACAACGCAAACTTTTCCGAGCTCGCTGAAGCCTTTCGACGCTAAGTTTGAGCACTCGCTTTACATTGGCATTAGAGCTAGGTCGATCCGCTTACATCACCGTTGTCTCCACTCCGTCGTGAGAATCCCCACACACCACGAGGGGTGGTGACTTAGTCGACGAACAGCAGGTGACCTCGTGGCGGTGCTGGTGGAACACCGCCCAGAGGTGCCAATACTCCACCACCTCCATGTGCGCACACCCCACCTCCACCAACCCAACCTACTTCCGCACAACATTACTCTCACAAAGGGCTACTGGACCAGCAAGCTGCCACATCAACCTCTTGCTACAGCAACAAGGGAGGCACAAGGGGCAAGCCGGGAGCCTTCAACATTTTTTTTTGGCGAGCGACCAATCCAAGAAGAACAAGGGACCCGTCAGTCCTGGTTTCTCCAAGCAGGAAGGAGTAAGGAGAGCCATAACTTGGCCTCCGGTCCTCCGTTTCCTGCGCCGTTTTTTTTATCCGTAAAAATCGGCCACTACCAGTTCAAGCCATTTTATTTCACTATTGTACTGTTATTACGTGGCTATTTTACAAAAAGTGATTTCTACCTTGTAATTTCTACTCTAGTTTGCAATTCTGTCTCCAACCTGCCCGTCTATGACTTGAATCAGACAGCTGGTGCTGTTTAACATTGCCTGTCTACCCCCTTTTTCCACAAAAAAAAGAGGGTGAAGGAGGTTTGGCTTGGAGCCACCTCGGTCCACCACGGGTCTGAAGCGAGGCACACATAGTCCAATAGTGTGTCGTCCACCCAGTTAAAAAAAAAAGCAAGGAAGTGGGGAGAGAGGGGTTAAAGGAGGAAGGTTGGAAAGTGAGAGAGCCAAAGCAAGGCCTTTCCACAAGGATGGTCGGCCTTGGGACCGGACTCTCCGCGGTCTTGGGGCGTGCACCAAGCACCAGCCCCCGCCGCTCCAATGAACGCACGCCCTTGTGATCCAAGGAGCGTCGCGGGACATTAGCGCCCGGCGTCCACCTCGCGAAGTCGCGCCGAGAGGCAACGGCTAGAGGGAGAGGTACCCGCCCGGTGTCGCCAAGGGGCGGAACGCCAACATCTCCAAAGCATGGACAGCAGCGCGAGACCCCCGTCGCGGCCGCCTGGCAAGGCACTGGAAAAAGTCGGTCGCTCGCCGTGGAGCTCGGTTTCAGCAACGAGGCCACGCCCGCCCCGAACACTCGTGCAAACGACGAGGGGTTGAAGGCCACCAAGGGGAACATCGCTGATGGTGATAACCCTGACAGGGTTGCCGAAGGAGATGAGCATGGAGATGAATCACCCGACGAGCCAGCGGATCGCGTGGTCATTGAAGCGGATTGCGAAGCTGACGACGAACCGGATGCACATGACACGGCCAGCAAGGGAAGTGAGGCGGGCAACTCCATGCCGAAGGAACCTGAAGCAGGCGCTAACCAAGTGGAACGTGCATCCGACCGCGTGAACGACGAGGGTCGTACTCTCGTTTCGGCGGGAGGGGAGCGAGCCCGGCCTACGAGCCGGCCGAGTTCGGCGGCAGCGCAGCATGCACTCGACAACGCCGCGTGTCGCCCGAATGTCGACTAACAACTTGGTCACCTCCGCACCCGCCTCCCTCCTGAGGATTTCACGCTGGCCGTGACCGTCATGGGTGCGCTCGCATACGACGGTGACATGGTGCGCGTCACGCTTCGTGAACGGTCGTTCATGGTACAGCGGATGAATGAGAAGCTGTACGAGGAGAACGGGAAGTTGATGCACAAGGTCGCAGCCGCCGATCACCGCGCAAAGGTGGCGGAGCAGGCGCTCTAGGAACTTCGTGCCAAGGAAGCCGAAAACCAGCGTGCTGTGCTCAACGCATCAGTCGGTGCGGCGCGTCACGCAGCCGAGGTGGAGTTGGGACAGATTTTGGAGCGCCGCGAGCGTGAAAGTGCAGAAAGTGAACGTACGAACGTTCGCGACGCGCGTCAAGCTCCAGTCGTCGATCCTGCTCCTCGCCTGGAAGCGAACGTGCCTGATGATTCTTCAGAGGCACCTCCACCTTGCTCGGATCGAGGAAGAGGAGTGGGGTACACAAGGTATGCTTTCCTTGAAGCCAAAGACGTTTGAGAAGCTGACGGAGCTCTGCAAGCAGAAGCAGCAACACTCGGACCCCACCTGGGAGGAGTATTGCGAACTGATGCGTGAGTTGTACTCAAAGCCTGCTGACTCGCAGAAGGCAAAGAAGGAGCTCGAAAGCCTCGTGCAGGGGAGCATGTCGATGGAGCAGTATGCCGAGACATTTCTGAAGACTGCAAAGAAGGTCCACGATCGCCACCTGACAGAGCAGGCCAAGATTGACCTCTTTCAGAGCGGCTTGGCCAGCCCTCAGCTGCGATTCTTCTGCCTACACGACAATGGCAACGAGTGGAATTCCCTGCATGCACTGATAACACGCGTGTCCGTAGTGTACAAGCAGAAGTCCAGCCTGTGGGATCATGACGCGCGTGAAAGCGGGTCGGCGCGTGAGGTGCCGTCAGTGCCAATGGGCGGTGCACCAAAGCGGGCAGCGGAGACGACGTCTGAGCCCTCCAAGAAGTTCCGCCGACATGGTGGGGAGAACAACTCGCGCTCTTCTATCATCTGCAGATGCTGCCACCAGGTTGGGCACATTGGGTGCGACTGCCCCCAGCGTGACCAGCAGCAGCAGCAGCAGGGACAACAGCAGGGCCAACAACACGGTCATGGTGCGCGCCCAGGCGGAGGGCCAAACCGCTTCCACGGTGGTGGCCAGAACTGCTTCCAGGGCGGTGGTCAGCACCAGGGTGGGCAGTGTGATGGCAATGAAAATGCCCCTGCCGGCCAGGAACGCCCTCACGGGGGGCAGCGCCAAGGCCAGGCATTTGCAGCCATCCAGCGTCAGAGGGCACAGGGTGGTCAGCGTGGACACGGACGTCCCCGTGACGATGACCAGGACTTCGAGGGAGGTGCTGGGGGACGCGTCCACCACCCCCAGCATGGTCGTGAGCAGGATTTTCATGATCCCCAGTAGCTATCGGTGGGCTGCTATCTGGGGTTGCGGTGAATCATGGGAATGATGAGGACAGGATGTTCATGTTTTGTGATGATGATATCAAAAACTTTGAATTCTTATCGGCACAGAATTTCTACCAACCATTTATGTGCCTTTTGTGAATCCTGAGTCCCTCGACCATGATCGCTCATGCCCACTCTCATACGTGACCAAAGAAAACCTTGAAAATCGCACGAGCCTGGTCGTAACCACTTAAGAAAGTTGGCCAGTTGTGATAGAAGCTGCACCCAAAGCTCATGAGAAGAACTCTCTGACGTCAATAACTGTGGCCATGCCCGTGGGTCCAGAAATGAACAAGTCTACATTTAAAGGATGGAAACTGTTGGCTTCGTTCACCAAAGGACATCGCATGTGGGAACTGTTCGAGGACATGGTTGAACTACGAAGAAGCACTCATGCTTATCGGATCTACCACCTTGAGGGCAAGCCTCCAGTGAGCCTTTTCATACGGAAGTCCAAAGCATCGATGACCATGCAATTCGATGGCAAACTGGCAGGCGCCCCTGCACGCATCTTGATGGATACTGGGGCGGATGACTCGTTTATGAGCGGTGCGTTCGTACGCACATGGCAGTTAAAGTAAACGCCTCGCACTGGCACGATGGTCGTCGGTGATGACAGAGAGGTGCCAGTCCTTGGTGACTGTGTGGCACGGATCACACTGTCCGCCTTCACCACCAGCGTCCACCTCACCGTGCTTGATCTCATGGATCCGTTTGACGTTGTTCTTGGAGACCCGTGGCTTGTGCGCCACAAGGCATTCATGTGCTTCGACTCAAAGACATTGTAGATAAGCAGTGGAAGGAGAATGGTCACCCTGTCTCCACTTCCACAAATTCAACGACCTGAAACGAAGGCTCAATCAAGCCTCTCGGTGCTCCAAGTAAAACGACGACTTCGACAAGGGTGCCACTGTTTTCTTGCAACCCTGAAGAAAACAGACGACGAGACAGAGGGTGAAGTACCACAAGGGGTTGCACACATACTCTCAGAGTTCTCGGATGTTTTTAAGGCACAGTCAGATGGGCTACCACCTCGACGAACGGTCGGACATACCATTCCATTGGAGCACGGGGCGGTACCTCCCTTTCGGTCTGTGTATTGCTTGAGCCCAACAGAACGACAAGAAGCAAAAGCCCGAATCAAGGAGTACCTTTGGAAGGGTTGGATTGAGCCAAGCTCTTCCCCCTTCGGAGCGCCGATCCTGCTTGTGAACAAGAAAGATGGAGGCCTCAGGATGTGTGTGGACTATCGGGCATTGAACAAACTCACTGTCGAAAACCGGTACCCGCTCCCGCGCATCAAGGACCTATTTGACCAGCTTCACGGAGCCAAAGTCTTCACGTCTCTGGATCTATCACAGGGCTACCATCAAATCCGGATCTCGGAGGAGGATGTCCCTAAAACGGCATTCAGAACTCATCTCGGGCACTATCAGTTTCGGGTCCTCTGTTTTGGACTGACAAATGCACATGCAACATTCCAAGCAGTGATGAACAACATCTTCAGGGAACACCTCGGCAAATCGGTCCTGGTGTATCTTGACGACATCCTCATCTTCTCCAAGAACCACGAAGAACACGAGCGACACCTCAAAATGGTGCTTGAGATCCTTCGCAAGAATCGTTTTTTCGCCAAAAGAAGTAAATGCAAGTTTGCGCAGCCAGAGCTGGAGTACCTTGGCCATGTCATTAGTGGAGAGGGGATCCGGGTGGACCCTCGCAAGGTGTAGGTCGTGAAAGAATGGCCTCAACACAAGAACGTCGGTCAGCTCCGCTCTTTCCTTGGCCTGGCAAAGTATTTCCGGCGCTTTATGAGAGGCTATTCCACGTTGGTGAGCCCTCTCACCGCCCTGACCCGGAACGTGAACACATGGGTTTGGTCAGCAAAATGCACTGAGGCTTTCGAGACCGTGAAGACGATGCTGATCTCGGCACCGGTACTTGCACTCCCGAATCCAAAGAAGCCGTGGGAGGTACGCTGTGATGCATAGGTTACAGGGTTGGGAGCTGTGCTCATGCAAGACGGCCACCTTGTTGCCTACGAGAGCCGCAAGCTCTTAGATGCAGAGACCAGGTATACCAATGGGGATCAGGAGCTGTTGGCAGTCGTGCATGCTTTCAAAGCATGGCGCTGTTATCTCGAAGATGCCGAGGGACAAATCACGGTGGTCACAGACCACAACCCCCTCACGTACTTTCAGACGCAACCGAACCTTTCAAGACGGCAGGCACGGTGGAGTGAATACCTAAGTCGCTTCATATTCACCTGGCAGTACAAACCAGGACGAATTAACGTGGCAGACCCATTGAGTCGAAACCCAACACATTTGAGCCTCATGCTGAGTAAGAATGAGATCACAAATCGGTACTTTGCCACTGTTGCGGTGGCGACAACATTGCACACAAACCCACTCCGCCCACCCCCAAGACCACTGGTCAGTGTGAACCCTTTCTAGAATCGCATTCGGATGGGCTACACTTTGGACCCCTGGTTCGCCGAGCCAAAAACATCTAACGCCATGGCCTTGTGGAGGCTGCTGGGTTGTACTGGCATGACGAGCAGGTGGTGGTCCCGGATGTCAATAGCTTGCGACAACAGATCATGTTCGAGTTTCACAATCCACCCTCCTCAGGGCACATTGGAACGAAGAAGACAGGACATGCACTAGCTCAGCACTACTGGTGGCCAGGGTGGAGTAGTGACGTCAGAAAGTACTGCATGGTGTGTGACCTGTGCCTTCGCAACAAGACTTCAAACAAGGCACCTGCGGGGCTCCTCCAGCCTCTACAACTCCCTGACATCCCATGGGAGTCAATGTCCATGGATTTCAACATGGGACTCCCAGAGACCAAGAAAGGCCACGATGCCATCTTGGTCGTTGTGGACAGGGCAACAGGTATGCCCCATTTCATGCCCACAACAACTCGCGTCACAGCGGAAGAGACTGCCAGGCTTTTCTACGAAGGCGTCATCAAGTACCACGGCTTACCCATTCGCATCATCTCCGACCGTGACCCGCGCTTTGCAAGCCGGTTCTGGCTTGCATTGCAAGAACGGTTTGGAACGCGGCAAAGTATGTCCTCACCATTTCATCCCCAAACTGATGGACAAACTGAGCGCATGAACCGCACACTCGAGCAGATGCTTCGCATGTACATCGACCCAACAATGGAGGACTGGGACGACTATTTGGCACCAGCTGAGTTCGCCGTGAACAATGCGGTCAACGAATCGACTGGTTTTACCCCATTCTTCCTCATTCATGGTCGGCATCCGGTGGTACCCGCTTCAATGGTGAAGTGCGGGGGCGGCGGTGATTAGGTGCCCTCCGCCCAGGCCTTTGTCGAGCGCATGGAAGCCCTCTGGCGGGATGCCAAGGCCCATTTGTATGCGGCTCGACAGCGCCAGAAGGCCTATGCTGACTAGAGACGTCTTGAGTTGACGTTCTCAATCGGAGATCGTGTGCTTTTAAGCACGAGAAATTTGCGGATGAAAACGTCGGGTGCACGAAAGATGTTGCTGAAATGGCTGGGACCCTTCACGATTACACAGAAGTTGGGCAGTATGGCCTATCGGTTGGCTCTTCCACCGGCCATGCGCATCAATGATACCTTTCACGTGAGTCTCCTCGCACCCTACACAACAGAGGGGTCTGTTCAGCCACCCCCTCTTGCTGTCCTCGCCGCGGAAGGCCAGTGTGAGGTGCACCGCATCCTCCAACATCGTGAGCGTAATTTGCACGCACGAGTGGTTAAGGAGTGCCTCATCCATTGGGCCGGTTGTGGACTTGACCACAACACTTGGGAGCCAAAGTCGCGAGTGCCAACTGCGGCAATTGCGGAGTACTTGGAGGAACTGGCGGCCCGTCGGAACAAGCGTGCCCTCAGGGGTACCACCCCGGCACGAGCCCCCTTGTGAGGATAAGGACACTGACTTTTGGGCTGATCTTTGGCTTACTCCCGACAGCTTGTCACGGGGACGCCTGGGCACCTGTCGCGGGGTCGCTTCATGTAAAGGGTGTTGAAGTTCGTTTGGCCACTCACAACTCTGTGCCCTCTTGCCTACCACACATTGCACACACACATGTACAGATTAAGTGACATGGAATCACCTGGGGAGAAGGCTGGCGCGTCTGTGCTGGCTGAAGCCGTGGATGCCACCAAGCTGTTGCTGGACCCAGGGGTGCCTTCTGGCGCTCACATGACTCTTGCATGATTCTTTATGATTCCTCTTGATGCGGTAGATGATAGGGCCCGTACGTTCTCACTGCCGTGCCCTGCATCGTGTTATCTTGACTTGCATGATTGTGGGGGAGCTGCATTTGCCCGGGTGCTGATCCTTGGGGGCCACCGTGCCGGTTTCGGCCGTGCATCGGTGAGTAGCCGCCCTCGGTTTATTCCGAGAGGTCGGGCTCGACCCCCGGGTGGCGGCGTTCACTCACCCGAGTTCGT
>SZWC01000883.1:154021-165881 GCA_023375785.1 Penium margaritaceum | reverse complement strand
TGTGATGCGGTAGATGCTAGGGCCCGTACACTTTAACTGCCGTGCCCTGCATCATGTTGCTTGCATTTGAGTGTTTTCTGGGGGAGCTGCATTTCCCGGGTGCTGATCCTTAGGGGGCCACCTTGCCGGGTTCACCCGTGCACTGGTGAGTAGCCGCCGCTTCGGTTTTATGCCGAGCGGTCGGGCTCGACCCCCGGGTGGCGGTGTGTGCTCGCTTGGGCGTGATGCCCGTGGCGAGTGCACACTCACCGGTTCCTAAGTGACTCTCGCTCCCTCTCACTTCTCGTCTTGGTTGTACCGAGCTAAGCAATGCAAGCATTCCGCATCCATGGCGGCGCATGTCCTTTGCACGTCCCTGCTTGCTCACACACGTGTGACCTAGGAAGGTTCCTAGTAATTACTGGTATCAGAGCGATGTGGCACCTCACCCACCTCTCTCGTGATCCTGGTCACTAGCTTCGGCACCCAAGCATGTCTCGGCCAAGCCACGCATGGCCGACCTCTTCGCAGGAGCGGGTCAATGATGTACCTCGCCCTGGCGCTGAACTTCACCACCACTGCTAGTCTCGGCCCCGTCTGCAGTAGCTCGCCCGCTCGCCCGCTATCTCGCGGGTCCTCGTTCTTCTAGCTCTCCGGAGCACCCAGGCCACTCCCGGCCATTCCCGACTGCTCTAAATCGGACAGGTCTCCACCTCCGGTTGCTCAACACCGTCTGGTGGGCCCCTAACTTCGCCATCTGGTGGGTCTCTTAACCGCTTTCTTTTGGCTGCCTTCGCTCAGCCGGCCTCTCTCAGCCGCGCTACCTTATCTGCTTTCTCTCAGCAGCACTCTCTCCGCCGCTCTTGGGTTACTCTGTTGACAAGTGGCTGAGTTCTAATCTTGGCTGCTACAGCCTTTCTCGGCTGCCTTCGCTCAGCCGGCCTCTCTCTGCCGTGCCACCTCAGCCTTGTCTTCTCAGCAGCACTCTCTCCGCCGCTCTTGGCTTGCTCTGTTGACGTGTGGCTGAGTTCTGATCGTAGCCTCTGCCGCCTTCTCTCGGCTGCCTTCGTTCAGTCGGCCTCTCTCAGCCGCGCTACCTCAACTGCTTTCTCTCAGTAGCACTCTCTCTGCCGCTCTTGGCTTGCTCTGTTGGCAAAGGGCTGAGTTCTGATTGTAGCTGCTGCAATCATCTGCCGCGTTTTCGTGGCGGACACGGTGCATCTCCACTACCCCAGCTCCATCCGCGCGCCACAGATTCTCCTGCAGCCAGAGCAGTGTGCTTGCTGCTTTCACATCGGCTGCGGCGACATCCCTCTCAGGCCCTCACGCTGGCGGACGACGACGACATTCCTTTGTGGGTTCGCATGCTCGACCACGAGTACTGGCAGGACGATCTTGACACCGAACGTGAACGTGAAAGGGAGGAGATTGATCGTCAAGTCTACACTCCAGACGACCTACCACCGTCGTCGACGCGTTCACCAAGAATGCAACCATCCAGCAGTCCCCAGGCTGCTGACGCTGCTACTACACCCTCGCCTGCCCCTCTTCCTACCGCAACAGGATCCGCTGAGGCATCTATCGCACCTGAGGTTCCCGGTGTCATTCCCGTTCTCCCCGTGCACACTGACTCAATAGGCTTGGCTGGTGCTATCCTTGACGCTGCCGCTGGTGCTGCTGCCACCTTTGCAGCAACAGCTAGAGCCTGCCGCGCACCCGCACAGACAGCCGTTGGCCGGGCAGCTGAGGCATACGCACAGACAGCCGCCTCTCTCACCCTACTGGCAGTTGCAGCTGCCAACATTGCCACACAGGTCACATCAGCAGCGGCATCCATTGCCACCGCAGCCTCCACAGCAGCAGACGCCACCTCCAGCTCCGTCGGCTCCATCAGAGCATCTACCGCAACGGCAGTGCTGACACCTACTGGTGCTCCTCGTGACGCTACATCATCCATCACCACCGGTGTTCTTGTAGCATCGGCCTCCGCTGCAGTTGCTGGCGCCACTGTGACAGGGTTTCTCTGTCTCACTGTGGCAGTTGCAGGGTGGGTGGCTGTTCTGTTCTCCTCGGCTGCCGCTGTGGTGCCGCCACTCTTCACCCTTCTCCCACGTCACTAGTGCGGTGAGCTGTGCATATCCCCTCACCCCTTGCTCTCCTTGCACTCTTCACTCTTCTCACTCACTCCGCTTCCAGACCTGGTTCCATCGCTTCCATCATGCCTGCACCGGAGGAGACTATAGAGGCCCTTCAGGCCGCTCTTAGTGAGGCGCAGGCAGAGCACCGTAGGGTAGAGGATGAGCTGCAGCGGGGGCAGGAATCGAGAGATGAGTTCGCTGCTGCCATTGCCACCCTAGTTCTTGAGCGACTGCGTGCCATTCCCAATTTCGCTGTAGCGCTCCCTGCCACAGAGTCTGGCTCTGCAGACTCATCTACCCCCTCTGGTGGGGCTGTTGCCAACTCTTCCTCTCCGTCTCTATCCGCAGCAGCCTTTGCTCGTCCTTTGCTCCCAGCTCGGCAGAAAGACTTTGAAACTCCACCACCTCAATTTACCTCCAACCTCACCATCACCTCCTGGGAGACACGCTTCAGCGCGTGGGCCTAGGGTGAGTAACTCTGGCAGTACTACTCGCCTGCAAAGTTGTCGTTTGTGCCGCAGCCTACAGAGGCTGCCCGCGCAGTGCGAGCACTCATCAATGCGGGACCAGAGAATCTCCTCGACGACATTGGTACGTACAATGCCGACCCCTCCCGCGGCACACCTGCTGACCCCGTCGGTGCCTACGCACTCATCCGCCGTCGCAAAACGGTTACTGGCCACGCGGCTCAGAGCGCCCTCACGGTGCAATTCAACACCTTGCAGATGCGCTCTGATGAAACAGCGGATGAGTATTGGGCACGCAACTTGCGTCTGTTGCGTGACCTTGGCAAGGCCGCTCCTGGCCCTCTCTCGTCCTGTCTCTCCATCGTGGCCGGTCTCATCCCCGAACTGTCAGGTCTGTATCTCCACGTCTCTCGGTCCGAACTTGAGCGTCCTCCCTCTTAGCCTGTTCCTCCTGATTCTCCACCTGGGATCGGACCTCTCTTTGACTTCACCGCCTCACGTCTCACCGACTGGTGGAATGCTCTGCAAAACAAACGCATGCATCACGCTGCATTAGCTGCTGTCACCACCTCCTCCTCTTCTACTTCTGCCGTAGCCTCCTCCTCCCTTTCCTCAACGCAGGCAGCAGTGCACTCCACGCAGGGTGCATCCCGCGGTGGGGGTGGTGGATCCGGTCGTGGTGGCAGTCAGGGGGGCAAGGGTCGTGGGGGAGGCCGCGGCAGCAAAAACTCCGCTCCCATTGCTGACGTCACCTGTTGGAGCTGTGGCGCCTCTGGTCACTCTACACCAAAGTGTCCTGCCCCTCGTGATGATGCCCGTCTGGCCTCCTCCATGCGCGCCCACTGGGCCCGCACGGGGGCCACTGCCTCGTCGGCAGCTGCTGCAGTGACTGTCGCCTCCTCCTCATCGTCCTCCACTGCCTTTGCTCTCTCCACCACATCAGCCCCACTTCACCCGACACCATCAGCACCCAGTCCTTGGGGCTGGATACCTCCTCCCTCCGGCCCTCTGTACTACGGTCCCCATCCTCTCACTACCACGTACCCCACTGGGCTCGTGATGATGGAAACTTCTCTGACCGCTCCTCCGACCGTTCCTCGGAGCGCTCCTCTGATCGCCGTGAGGAGGAGCGCACTCTTGAGCGTCGGCTGGAAGAACTTCTTCACCTTCGCTCTCACGGAGGTGAGAGTGTGAGTGGCCATTGTTTTGTGTCTGTTTGTGAGTCTGAGGCCACCCGTCATGTGATGGGTGCCCCCTCTGGTTGGGTTCAAGGGGACATGCCTGATGACTGTGGCTGGGTTGAAGAATGGCAGTCACGCATACTTCCCACACGCCTCGGTTCCTCGTTCTCTCCTTCTGCCCGTGGCACTGTTGCTGTCTGTCTTGTTCTCCCCTCCACTCGTGCCTCTCCCGGCCTCTGGATCATTGACTCAGGCGCCACCCATCACATGACCTCCTGTCGTTCCTCCTTTGTATCTCTCGGTCCCGTTCAGTCCGTCCGCTCTGTTCGCACTGGCTCCGGCCAGCTTCTTCCTGTGCAAGGTGTTGGCATTGTTCGTTTTGTCGGCCCTGGTGGCACCGTCTACCTGTCTGGTGTGTTGTACGTGCCTGACCTGGAAGTCAGCCTACTCTCTGTGACCACCCTTGACGACCAGGGCATGGACTTCTCCTCCAGCCGTTGCCTTGCCTCTATCTCTCTGCGCTCGTCTGGCCGTGTTGTTCTTCGTGGCGTGCGGTGTGATCGCTTGTTCCGTGTTGCGCTCATGCTGACCTCGCCTTCCGCTGCCTCTGCTCTTGTGCACGTCACCCCCTCCTTGTCTCCTGATCACGCTGATCTTTTGCACCGCCGCCTTTGTCACATTCACACCGCAGCCATCCAGCGTCTCCTGCGCCTGAAGCCTGCTTTCGGCCTTGACCCTGCCACGTTCGCACCCCCTTGTACGTCCACCTGTCTCGACTGTGCAAGCGGCAAAATGCACCCTTCTCCATTTTCCACCTCTGAGTCCACCACGTCGCAACCCCTTGACCTGGTCCATGCTGATGTCATGGGTCCCCTGTCCCACGACTTCCTTGGTGACCTTGGCCGATACGTCCTGTGCCTGACTGATGACTTCTCTCGCTACCGTTGGGTTTTTGCCCTTCGCCATAAGAGCGATGTCACTGATGTCCTTGAGTCCTGGCTCCCACAGGCTGAACGTGCTTGTGGTCGTCCCTTGCGCGTCTTTCGTAGCGACCGTGTTGGTGAGTTCTTCGGTCCCACCTCTCGTTTCCTTGAATCTCGTGGTGTTCGTCTTGAGTCCTCTGCACCCTACACACCCCAACAGAATGGGGTCTCCGAGCGTTAGAACTGCACCCTTGAAGATGGTGTACGCTCCCTTCTCTCTGCTTCCGGGCAGTCCCCCCTCTTTGCTTTCGAAGCCATGTGCCACATGACCTGGGTCTGGAACCGTGTTTCCCACGGCCCCCTTCCCCACACTGTCACTCCCTTTGAACGCTGGACTGGACACCGTGCTGATCTTTGTCTTGCCCGTGTCTGGGGGTGTCTTGCATCTGTGTGGGTGCCCTCGGACCAACGTGACGGTAAACTCTCCCCTTGCGGTCGCCTCTGTCTCTTCCTGGGCATCTCTCCCTTCTCCAAGGCGTGGCGCTTTTGGGATCCCTCTCGGTGCCGTGTCATTGAGTCTCGTGATGCCCTTTTCTTTGAACACCTCTTTGAGCGCAATTCTCCGCACTTCGGTGGCTCTCTGTCTCCGCCCTCTCCGGGTGGGGGTGGTTCTCTGCCCTCTGGGCCTCCTGTTCTCCCGTCTGGGCGTCTCTCGCCACCCTCGATCCCCTCATCTCCCGAGTCGAGTTCGGCCCTGCCGTCATCTCCCTCTCAGTCCTCTTCTCCTTCTGAGTCCTCTCCTCCTCTGACCGCGCCTTCCCCTCCGCTGTCTCCGGCCACGCTCGTGCCCACATCCTCTGCGTCACCCCCTGGCGCTGTCTCTCCTCCGCTCGCTCCCTCTCCGCCCTCTGAACCGCGTGCTCCCGGTCACATGACCTCTCCGCCTCCGTCAGTCCAGCCACGCCCTTCCTCTCCTTCCTCCTCCTCGCGTGTACCGTCCATCCCACCGGTGTCACCCTACACTCGTGGAGGACGCCTCCGGGCTCTTCCTTCCCAGTCTCATCCAGTGGTCTCTGGTGACCCTGGTCTCCGCGCCCTGGGTCTCGTCTCCTCCGCCCTGTCCACTACGACGTCTGTTATCCACCCCAGCACAGGTCTTGGATACTCCCTTCTTGAGGAGGAGTTCCATTCCGCTCTGTCGTCCACTGTGGTTGGATACGTCGCGTCGTGCTTTGCTGCCACCGGTCTCTCACCACTACCGCCTGAGCCCCTGACTGTACAGGCAGCTCGCACGGCCCCCGACTCATCGTTGTGGGAGAAGGCCATGAAGGCCGAGCTTGATGCACTCACTGAGCATGACGTGTACGAGCTCGTGGACCTCCCACCTGGTCGCAAGGCAGTCGCAGCCAAGTGGGTGTACCGCCGCAAACTCAACCCTGACAACACAATTGAACGATACCAAGCACGCTTCACCACAAAGGGGTTCTCTCAGATCCCCGGTGACGACTTTGACGAGACCTTCGCCCCAGTTGGTCGCTACACCACGGCCAGAGCCCTCTTGGGCCTAGTTGCTCAGCACGACTGGGAGCTGGAGCAGATGGACGTCAACAATGCCTTCCTCCATGGTAGGTTGGATGAGGAGATCTACATGGTGCAGCCACCCGGCTTCTCAGATGGAACGAACCGGGTATGGCGCTTGCGCAAGGCACTTTACGGTCTGAAACAGTCCCCACGGTGTTGGAACCAAGAGATCACAGCTACCCTTGAAAAGGGTGGATACAAACGAAGTCCTGTGGACCCTGCCTTGTTGCTCAGTGGCCCCAACAAGCCACTTGTCGCCATCCTCGTTAATGTGGATGACCTTCTCATCGCCTCTCCTGATGCTGCCTTTGTCAGGGCGGTCAAGGCCCTGCTTCAGTCAACATACAAGATGAAGGATCTTGGTCCGGCTCGGGTCTTTCTTGGCATGGAGTTGGAACGTGATCGTAAGCGACGTACCCTGCACGTCCATCAGGCTGTGTATGGACGCAGCCTGGGGGAGCGATTCTCCCCGCTCCTCACATCCATCCCCATTGCGTCTACTCCCATGACACCTGCTGGTCAGTCCTTACTGAAGTCTCGGGAGGTGTCCACACTGGGGGAGATGGTCGACGTGACCGACTACCTCAGGGTCATTGGCTCATTGATGTATCTCGCCACTACCACCCGTGCTGACATGGCGTTTGCTGTGAATTTTCTTTCCCAGTTCTCCCAGTGTCCCCGCGAGCGCCATCTTGACGCTGCATTGCGGGTTATGCGCTATGCCCTCTCCACCCCCCGCATTGGACTGTACTTTCATGCACAACCCTCTGTCGTGGTGGACGGCTTTACAGACAGTGACTGGGCGCATGACACTGATGCCTGCAGCCGAACAGGCTACATATTCCTTGTCGGTGACACTGCAGTTTCCTGAAAAGTGGTAAGCAAGGGTGTGTTGCGCGCAGTACCGCTGAGGCTGAGTATGTTGCACTTGGAGCAGGCACATGTGAGGTTGTCTGGCTGTGTCGCTTGCTGCAGCAACTGCGTGTCCCTATTCATTGCATCACTCTGCGCTGTGACAACCAAAGCACAAAGGCAATCGCTGAGAACAGCGGCATGCATCATTCACACACTAAGCACATCAATGTGGAGCACCATTTTGTTCGCGAGTGCATTGCTGCAGGCATTGTCCAGGTCGCTTGGGTGGACACACGGTCTCAGAGAGCTGACTTCCTAATGAAGGCCCTCAGTCGTGATGTGTTCAAGAGTGTTGTCCATTCTGTTGGTCTCATCTGTCCACATGATCCAGGCTGATTGGTTGACTATTTGGGGCCAGCATCTTCTTATCACCTCTCGTGATCTCCCTTGTGTTGCTCTCGTGTGTATGGGTTGAGTGACTGCGGGGCATGGGTGAGAAACTGCTAGGAAGCTTCCTAGCCTTGCTGCTGCTGACGTGGCGACACTGTCCAGTCAGCTGACGCACTAGCAAGCAGGCAGGTGCAAGAAACAGCAAGGGTCAGGCTAGGGAGACGCGCAAAGTCTCATAAGCTTCAATAGCTTAGTAAATGCAGAGAGAAATGACAACTGACAGGTCCAGGGCATAAATACCTGCCGCGGCGCACGGCGGGTGTCGCACACGGCAGTCCAAGAGCTGTCCTAAAACCGGCCCAAAACCACTGTTTTGGCCGTAACTCTGCGCACACATGTCAGAATCCTACGCCGTCTGAACCTAGACGTGCAGAATCAAAAGACGCACGCAACGACTGGTCACATGCATGCATCCATCGACTGACAGCGAGTATATAATGCAAAAACATGCAAATGGGCCTCATGCCCAGTCTGCCGAAAGGCGCCTGCAAGACGTAGAAGGCACAGCAAGGAGTCCCGGTGCCATCTGGGGCTCTGGAACAGTGGTCGGTCAGCTCCAGACGGGTAGTCCGCCGCCTGTCGTCGCGCCGGTGTCACCAGGGCCGCCTGCCTCAGGGATCTGCACGAGCATGGACACGGCCGAGTGGTCACAGTAAACTGTACAGGAACGGCACAAAGCACAACACTCCCCCATGACCCGATGGTACGCATGTCCATACGCGTGCAGCACTGGTACAACCACATAGTGAGTGACACAGACAGATGAGACGACAACGTACATCCCACACTCAACCACTGTCACGCACGGGGCGAAGCCCAACAGAACGAATGGCCACCAGGAACTTTCCGCGTGCAAGTGCCTTCGTCAAGAAATCAGCTCGCTGCAAGTCAGTGCCAACCCACATGATGGAGATCACGCGTCGCTCCACCAGATCACGAACGAAGTGATGCTCAACCGCAATGTGCTTTGTGCGAGCATGAAAAACACCAGAGTTCTCCGCAATGGCGAGAGCACTCTGGTTGTCGCAACGTAGCACAATGGCGGGTACTGACTGCCCCAGCTCAAGAAACAAGCGCTGCAGCCAAACTGCCTCAGCAGCCCCTGCCCCCGAAGCCACATACTCTGCCTCCGACGAGCTACGTGCGATGCAGCCCTGCTTCCCGCTTCGCCAAGACAAAGCGGTACCACCGAGCAGAAACACGTAGCCAGTGCGACTGCGCCCGTCAGGACTCCAAGCCCAGTCGCTGTCAGTGTAGCCGTCAAGGACCACCGAACACTGCCGACGAAAGCAGAGTCCGAGATACGGCGTGGAAACCACGTACCGTACCACTCGCACAGCCGCGTGAAGAGCTCTCGCACGTGGAGCTTGCGAGAACTGAGCGAGGAGGTTGACGGCGAACGCGATGTCGGGACACGTGGTCGTGGCCAGGTACATCAGAGATCCGATAGGACGGAGGTACAAGGTCACGTCCACTGTCTCCCCAAGCTGTGTAGGGTCATCCACCTTCAGGGCATCCTGCCCATCAGGTGTGATGGGTGTGGAAGCAGTGGGCACTGCACCAAGGAGATCGCTAAAGCGCTCCCCCACGACTCGTGCATATCGGGCCTGATGCAGCAACAGTGTCCGATGTCTGCGATCACGTACAATCTCCATACCGAGAAACACCGATGCAGGACCGAGGTCCTTCATCCTGTAGGCGGTCTGCAGGACAGCCTTGGCCTCCTTCACGGCCTCCAGGGACGGAGACGCAATCAGAAGGTCATCAACATAGACGAGGATGGCGGTGAGATGCTCGGGTGTCGGCAGGATGAACAGCGAGGGGTCAGCCTCGCTCTGTACGTATCCTGCACGAGTCAAGGTGCCTGTGATCTCCCGGTTCCAACACCGTTGAGACTGCTTGAGGCCGTATAAGGACTTGCGCAAGCGCCAGACCTTGTCACCGTCCTCAAAGCCTGGTGGCTGAGCCACCTAGATCTCCTCATCCAGAGAGCCATGGAGGAACGCGTTGTTCACATCCATCTGGTGTAGTTCCCAGTCATGCTGAGCCACTACACCGAACAGAGCTCGAGCTGAGGTCATGCGGCCGACAGGGGCAAAGGTGTCAGTGTAGTCAACTCCCTCAATCTGAGAGAACCCCTTGACGACCAAGCGGGCCTTGTAGCGTTCCAGTGAGCCATCAGGCTTCACTTTCTTGCGAAAGACCCACTTGACCTGAATCGCCTTCCTCCCGGGGGGAAGNTCGAAGGCGACCACCGGGCTCACGAGAGTAACCGGAGGTCGAGGGACGCGCAGCAGGCGCAGAGACGGGCACGTCCACAGGGTCAGGGACAACCGCAGCAGGTGAGGACTGAGACGAGGCAGCCGGGGATGCCGTGCGAGGAGACGCGTGTGTGGGGGACCCAGAGCTGGGGGTGCCAGCGGGTAAGGCCGGCCCGGACACTGAAAGAGTGTCAGTCGAAGCAGGGACAGGCGTGGGCTGGACTGGGTCAGACGCCTGAGCAGGGGCGCTAGCAGGGACAGGTGGTGTTGCAGGAGGAGGCGTGAGGGCCGTGGTGCCTGTAGGGTGTGAAGTGGGCAGCACAGGCGATATCTCTGGGCCAACGGCAATAATAGTCGGGTCGTCAAGTGCTGGAGACCGAGAGGGGGCTCGAGCGGACCCATCAGCCTGGCGACGAGTGGTCGACGGCGGAGAAATCTCCCCCATCCGCCGAGAACCCTCACAGGAAGGGACGTGGGCGGCAGAGAGGGCTGTAATGGAAGTCAGATCACGGTAAGTGAGTGACTCAAAAAATAGCGCGTCCCGAGACTCTATGACACGACGGCGAGTGGGGTCCCAGAAGCGCCAGGCCTTCGACCGCGGGGAGATGCCGATGAAGGCACACAAGCGACCCCGAGGGGAGACCTTGGACCCCTGCTGNCGAAGGACTCCGGGAGACCGCACTCAGACCGCATGGCGCGGACCGCATCCTCCATGGTGCGGTTCCAGCGCTCAGAGACACCGTTCTGCTGTGGGGTGGCAGGAGCGGAGACCTGGTGAAAAATGCCGTGCTCAGCAAAGAAGGCGTCCATCTCACCGAGGAACTCGCCACCGCGATCCGATCGGAAGGTGTGTAGCGTGTGGCGAGACTGACACTCAGCCATCACGAGCCAGAGCCGAACCGCAAGGGCGGCGTCGCTCTTCTGACGCAGACTGTAGACCCACCGCATCTGGGTGAAGTCATCAGTCAGTGTCAGAACATATCGGCCCCTCTCGGACACGAACTCAACCGGGAGAGGACCAAGTAGGTCCGAGTGGACCAACTCGAGGGGCCACAGTGCTCGTGAACGCGAATCAGGGTAAGTGCACCGGTGCATCTTACCCTGAGCGCAAAAAAGGCAGTCGGTCTTGGGTGGCTTCTCGAAAGAAGACGCGTCAAGACCAAGAGTGGGCTGTGTCCGGATGAGCTTCGACATAGTGTCGGAGCCCACGTGACACAGACGTCGGTGAAGCAAACTCTGGTGGTCTGGGGATAGAACACTAGTGACAAAAACGCGACCAGAGGACGTAGGGGAGCGAGGGGAGGACGGCCGCGCAATGCGGTACAGGTCATCAACGACTGAAGCACACAGGACAATGCTACGGGTGTCAGAAGCAGTCACAGTCGCCGAATCAGCAGTATGCTCAACAGAGAGACCCATCAGAGTGCAGGCACGCACAGACAGCAGGCTGAGCTCAAGATCAGGTACAAATAGCACGTCAGAGAGATACAAGGGGCCAGACGGACCATCGAAGCACACAACCCCAACACCGTGGACTGGTAAGGACTGACCAGAGTCTGTGCGAACGGAACGGACAGTCGTGACGGGACCAAGAACCACAAAGTCACTGCGACGACACGTCATGTGGTGAGTGGCACCGGAATCGATGATCCAAGTGCCACTGGGGTCACGACCGGTGGACGTCACTGTACAACGAGCAATGGAACACTCGGCATCAGAGGGACGCTGAGCCGTCAGTGGGACGGAACGACGTACATCACGAAGGTGAGACTCATGGATCCAGTCTGTGCAGTCAGGCCCATCCTCATCACATGCGGACTGTGCTCCCCCACACGTATCATCACGAGTCACGAAGGCGGACGAACAAGCAGTCTGTGACCCACTCGACGATGACAACACACTCGCACCTCCCTGCAAGCGAAGCGCCAGAAGATGACGTAGCTCGGCGATGGTGCGGTCACGTGGGTCTGGATCACTGCTGCTCGCTGGCGAGGACGCAGGAACAGCTGCAGTCGTAGTCGCCGC
>SZWC01000883.1:44855-130788 GCA_023375785.1 Penium margaritaceum | reverse complement strand
TGGGGTGAAAGGGGCGCCAACCCCCCCCCCCCCACCCCCTCCAGCACTTCCCTCTCTCCGTCATCCACAACTCTTTCTCTGCTTCCCCACCTCCAGCCACACGGGGGGGTTCTAAGCAGAGAAAGAGCCGGCCACGGGCTACTGTCTGAATGTACCGACAGCAAGCACCGCTCTCACTCACATCACGCTGTCCAGCGCGGAACAAAGAAAAGCAGCCAAGAGGCAGTGTCGTGTCTGCAACGCTTTGTGGACGACAGACGGCGTTGCATGCCTGCACGTGCTGCGTCGAGCCTTACGTTCTACCGCGCGTATCCATGTTCAATTCAACCACAGCGCGGACTTACACATCGCTACAGTCGGACACGCACACGAAACCCTAACCGACTGGACACCGCACGTACCCAGCACGTCCGTGTTCACTTGGACCACGGGGCCCAGCGAAGGCAGCAGGGCCAGCTTGCAGCTGCTGCCGCCGTCCTGCCCCACCCCCACACCACCCACTCCCACTGCCACTCCCACTCCCACTCCCACCCCCACTCCACCGGACGCTGACGCCGCTCCACCCATTCGCTCGGCTCCTATCCAGCCCCGCCGCCGACCTCCTCCTTCTCTGCCTCCACCATCACCTCCCCCACCTACCCCTCCGCCCCCACCTCCACATCCTCCCCCGCCACCACCTCCTCCTCCCTCATCCTCCTCTCGTTTCCTCTTGCTCCGCACGCCCTTATGCAAACGTGCCACCGGCAGATCCTCGGCAGCGGCCGCAGCACCAACTGCTGCTGTTCCTTCTGTTGCTGCTGCTGCTGCTGCTGCTGCCGCTACTGCACCCGCCGCAGTCGAAGGCGTCAAAACAGCAGCTTCCCTTGCGGCCTTTCCGGCAAAGTTGGCGGCGGAGTTGGTGCTGGAGGTGGGCCCAGCATGGCCGCCGACACCACCCAAACCACCCAAACACGCGCCTGCCTCATTCCCAGCGCCAGCGCCTATGGCGTGCCCAGTGCCGGCGGCACCGGAAGCCGCAGGCGCAACGGCGGCGGCAGTGGCGTCATAGTCATAGACAACAGTGGTGGAGGTGTAGGCGCCCAACGGATCCATGGCTGCCGCCGTGGCACCCCTGCCGCTTCTGCCGCCTCTGCTGCGTCAAGCAGCTGTAGCTGCTCGGACCTTCCGGCACGTTGGCCGCCGTCACAACGCCCCGCGTTCCGCGTTCCCTCTTCGAAAAAAACGGGTAGGCGGAGGTCGTCGTTGGGCATCTGCGGTCACACCGGAGCCTGTAACAACTCACTTCGGCGCGCGGACGGCACTGACAGAAAGTTTCTGAAAATTTCTAACGCGAGACTGTCAGCATTGACCCATGTTAGTGAGTCGCACCCCATGGTGAACGCGCCAAAGGCTGGGCGCCGTCGACAAGTTGCCAGAAAGTTGCTACAGCCCTCGAGGTGTAGCAACTCCTCGTAACTATCCACAGTCACGTAAATTTTGGACAAAACGTTGTCGGCCGAACTGCCACTCACTCAATTCGCTTGTCCTTACTTCGATTTTGATGTCATCAAAGCGAGCCAAACCATTGCATGCACGAAGTTACTCCACTTTGAGTAGTAAGAAAAAAAAGAACAAAGTTTCAAACATGCATGCTACTTGCGATCGGATGGTTTCACACTGGTCATGAATAAAATTGGACGCTAAAAAGTTTACGCCATCAAATCAAGAAATAGAATTCGAGCATGTTTGACGCGTATTGCGTCAAACGAGTTGATCGGCCCTACGAACTCATCTCATGGCGACTTCCCACGGTGAGTTGTCTGTTCAGGCGGTGGTCCAGACTCGTCGGACTACGGCACGGCAGAAAAGGCACGCAAAAAGGGGCCACCGCAGAAGTCACCGCGGACTCTGCCGCAGACTCTTTACCTCCAAAATGGACCAAACGGTCCCCACTTTTGCGCGTAATTGCTGTCTACGGCAGGGTCTCGCAGGGACCGTTGACCAACGGTAACTCAAGTGACCGGATGTGAACCCGGTCCCATCGGTTCGCGTAGGTCACACCCTTCAAAACGCTGCTAGCGCAGCTCGGTTGTGTCGTAGCGTCGATTGCTGGTCGTCTCGATGATGGTCACGTATGAAAGGGACGACTTGTTACAAGCGCACGACACTAAACGATAGTCGACCATCGCAAGTGCTTAGTGTACCCCTCAGCTTCCTCGCCATGGATGACGACGATACTATTGTGGAGGCAATCGTCCTTCACATCGTGCAAGTACGGCGACTACTCCACACCGTCATCTTTGCCATGCTTGCAAAAATTCTACGCCGAATACTTTGTCGGTTGGACAGACGACCCATGCTCACCGGCTTGCGAACTGGCTTCAATTGGGCATTCGAGTTGCAGCAGGGGCACCCACAGAGACTACACAACATGCTTCGGATCTACGTTGACACGTGGCGGTCCCTTGTTGCTGATTTCCGTGCACTAGGTAACACCCGTGAGACTTGGCGGATGATGTTGGACGAGAAGCTCTTCACACGGTTTCAATGTGTGGGATTCGAGTTGACTATGAGGGAGTTAAGCGAGAGGTTCCAAAGAGGGCATGCCAGGATCCTTAGGGCGCTTTGTGAAGTGGTGCGTGAAATTTGTCGCAAAGCGACAAACACGGTACAACTTCCTCCCGCGGACGTATAGCAAGCATCCATTTGGAGGGGACGCCGCGACTACTTACCCCGGTTCGAAGGTTATATTCGGGCAATCAACGGTACGCACATGCCTCTTACGATTCGCCATCACCTTCGCCTTGCCTACTTCGACCAAAACTATGAGACATCTCAGAATGTGCTAGCATGTTGTGACGCACAACTCATGTTCACATTCCTCTCTGATGGGTGGGAGGATTGAGCACATGACTATAGAATGTTTTGACATGCTTTCCAATGGGGTTTGACCATCCCATTGGGAAAGTTCATGCTCGTAGATGCCGGTTCCTTGGAAGGACACCGTTTAATGACGCCATATCGCGGATAGAGGTACCACTTGTAGGAGTTTGCAGTGAACCAACTGAGGCCACAAGAAGTGGAAGAACTTTTGAATTGTAGGAATGCCTTGGCTAGAAGTATGGTGGAGCGGAGTTTTGGAATTTTGAAGGGGAGATTCGGCATCTTACGTGCAATGCCTGAGTATGATGTCAACTTCTACAGCAGAATCATTCTCTCATGTTTCGTGATGCATAATTCAATCTACATTATTCAGCCATTTTAGTCCATGGCACACGTCGAATCTGAGGTGTCACAGTTTGAATTGGAGGAGAACTGTAGCGCTAGAGACACAAGCAAGCGGCAAGCACGAGAGGCGATTACAAATGCTATGTGGGCGGACTACCAGCAATGGCAACCAGAGCATGATGACGACGAGTAAGAAGATGAAGACGTGGTGTGACATTTTCCATATTTCATTATGATTCTGTATTACATTTCTATCCCTTCTCTGTATAGTGAAGACACCATTACGATAGGACACTAGAAATGGCCATGGAAATATGTAGTTCTTTCTTAATTAATGACACATTACATGAAAGGTTCCTCACACATAAGCGAATGAATGTTGCGTGCCCTCTTAATGGTCGATGTATCAACACTAGTCTCACCCCCTTCCCCCTCTACCTCATCTTCCATAGCCCTCTTCTTGGGCCCACTTTTCGCACATTGCATCCCTCCATACATGATCACACACGGGTGCAAGTCGCNTTAATGACACATTACATGAAAGGTTCCTCACACATAAGCGAATGAATGTTGCGTGCCCTCTTGATGGTCGATGTATCAACACTAGTCTCACCCCCTTCCCCCTCTACCTCATCTTCCATAGCCCTCTTCTTGGGCCCACTTTTCGCACATTGCATCCCTCCATACATGATCACACACGGGTGCAAGTCGCGCAACTGGCGTCTTGTTCAATGGCTTTCCTGTCAGTCCCGCAACCCCGAAAGCAATTGTCCACATGCGCACGAGATTGTCCATGTGGTGCCGAACCTGGGTCGTTGTGAGGGCGGTGTTGATGCCGAGGGCCATGGCAACCTTTGGAGCAATGGCAGCCTTGAGCTTGTTCATCCGCCCACAAACCGGGTGAAAATCTGCGACGTAATCGAGCGCCAACACGAGCAGATCCATGTCGTGTTCGGGCTTTCAGAAGTCAACCGGAAGTTTGCCACCACCGCCTTTACCACCGGTACTCGGTGCCTCCATGTGAGCATCACCTGGGGCTATTGCGGACGCCTCCATGCTGCTGGCAGCCTTAGCCCGTGGAACTTCCATTTCGCATTGCGCGGCAGACCCACCACTTGACAAGTTGTCGGCGTTTTCGATGTTGGACGCGCCGAGAGACAAGGCGACCACGGGTGATGGAGACAACGCACAGGCCCGGGATTGCGCCAGAAGCAAGTCGGCCTCAATCTCAATAGGAGTTAGCGAAGGTGGTGGTCTGGATGGTGCTAGAGCTGTGTTACGCCACAACATGAATTCGGGTAGCGAAATGTCAAAACATGTGTGGCGCAACTCAGTTGCAAATGGCGGAATGGGAAAGGGGGTATTATTACCTGAGTTGTAGGTGGCAAGTCCCAACCATGGATTTTGGTTGTACGAACTTTGACCAGCAGCAAATCCATGGAAGACAGTGGAGGTGGAAGCCTGATTCGGCGTCCACCACGATTCCCAATGCGGCCACCGGTGGTAGCTCGCATGGACTGGCGAAACCGGCCCCTGCCACGGAAGTATAGGGAGCGGAGGTGCACGGCGACATCACAGGGTGTGGGAGCCTGCGTTGCCGAGGAATTCCATACGAAAAGTTTGACAGAGCATTAGCGGAGGACAAAGAGGGATCCATGGCGGAATGGGGGGTGCGTCTGTGAACTAGGGGCTAAGTACCCGCAATGGGGTCAAAGCGCATTGGAGGCTACAGAGCAAACAGGTAGTAGGTGGTGGCTTGAGCTTGCCCAGACCGCGTTCGAGCCGCCATGGACTGGTTGTTCGTCGAAAGGTTTGAATGCTTAAATCTATGGATATTCGAATAAAACTTTGATGCAGCTGATTGCAATCATCCGGCCGCCTGTTTCATTCATTCTCATTTTCTTCGTGATTTTCAATTACGTGTCGCATAATTTTGCGGCAGATCGTTTTGGCATTGAAAATCTGCCATTACGGTAACAAGGACATGCTCCAGAACGGGGCCTACAGCGATGGACCAACCACAGATGTACGCACTTTTTGTGTCGAGGACCTGCCGTTGACGGCACATTCACGGTGGAGCCTTTTCAGATTGCGGGAGCCACATGAGCACGCGAACGGTTCGCAAAGTCATATCAGCTCGCAAGACCCCCTTTGCCGCCCGCACCTTCTCTGCCGTGCCGCAGGCTGGCGAGTCTGGACCACCGCCTCAGTGTGACACTGGCGGTACTGAGGTTCCAAAAATATACTTAAGGGCAAAATGACCATATACCTCTCATTTCCAAGAATAAGTCTGAATTCCCACTACCTCGACACAATAATCCTCATCTGACCCTACCGTTGAACAATAAGCCTGATTCACTCCAACCTTGCAACAATAAACCTCATTTGCCTCTTGTGCACAGACGCAAGTTCAATTTTAAGATAATAAACAATATACCCCTCACGTTTATCCAAATACAACATGTCAACGTCGCACGGCATGCGGCGTCGACACACTGACGTCACTATTTTTGGTATATATAGGGATTGTTATGTCCCTGACGTACACCAGTCCCTAAAACTTGCGGGTGGGCATTTCTTTCCTTACATTCATGCCCCATCGCACAACGAATTCAGAATTTTTGCGTAGCTGAGCCAAGGGAATTTTGGCCAGTTGTCTTGACCTCTAGTGTCCCATTCCAATAGTTTCTGACATCCTTCACAACTTTCCAGAATGGTCGACAAAAATGTTGTGAACCATATCAATGTTTTGATGTCATTCGGTTGATTTCTTGAAGACGCTTGACTTCTATAAATAAGCGTTGAGGTACTCTCAAAGCCCCCCGACTTCTCGGTGGAGCTTCTCAAATCCGCCACTCATGGCGTGACCTTGCACGCATCACTCGGCTCAAACGCTAATGACCCGACTTATGTCTCATTCTCATTCTCGGCATTATATACATGTGCTCGACTCACTCGACACTTGTCATCAAAGAACACTTAAAAATTCGTACAAATTAGCCATTTGTCCCCAATTCCTGATTTGTCTTTTGTTTTGCACCTCCTCCTTGTGAACCACCTACGTTATGCTCAACATACAACTTGGCAGTTATAGGGAAACCGGTGCTAGAGGTACAAACCGATGGATTAACTACCTAATGACAACCAGGCCCGAGCTCTCAACGCATCTCCGTTGTTCACAAGGTCACAGACTTCACGATGACAGTGCTCAACAAGAGCAAGCACATCCAGTGACGAGCAACAGTCCCCAGCGAGTACTCCGACGATGACGGATCGGTAGCACGCAAACAATGACGCTCTCTAAGAAAAGCAGGCAGCAACAACCACCTTCACAACGAATGGTAAAGTACCGACGAACCTTACGGCCAATCTAGTGACGGAACCCTCGGGCTCAGCAAATCCTTCACCCCCGCGTCGGCCCCTTGGGTCGACACCTGGCTCGATTGGAGGCACCGGCCAACAAGCGAGAATCAACGAAGACCCATACCATAAGTTGTCAGACTCGAGAGCCTCAACTTTATCTTCTCTAAAAACTCAACACGGAGATGGGGGAGCTTTGAGTTTCTCGTGTGCATGAAGAAGTGCTCACCAAGAGGATTTTGCAACTTTCGATTGAACCCCAAATTCGACCGGCACTCCCTTAGCCGTTCCATTCCACAAACTCCAAGGGATCGACGGTAAGGATGTGGCTGACGAATTTGGAGGTGTTTTTCATCGCTCTTGGGGTGAAAAACATCATAATGGAAATTGACCTCGCAGCCTCACTTTTGCATGGCACTGCTTTGTGTTGGTGGTCTGATCTAAAGGTCATCCAACGGTAGCAAGAGACCGATAGATTTGCATCAGTGGCTCTTGCTACTGCTCTTACATCGTCGATCGCAGACGTACTATCTCTCGAGAAGATCAATCCAACGTGGTACAACTCTCTCTTTCCACCGGGAATGTGGAATGACTTTGCACGCGCTACAATCGCTCACTTTGGAAAGCTAAACGAGAGATCTGATGCATGATATAGACTCAAACGTCTACGCTAGTAGTCTCGCATGGCATAGTACACTTGGAATTTCTACAAAATCATCACCGGCAATGACCTTGCCCTCGAACTGTATTTCTACCACAACAATGGCTTGAAGCGAGACATTCTACATGTATTTGCCATTTTTGGCATCCAATATGGCTTTCCGTAAATGATTGCAAAAACTGACTGCATCGTTAGCGTCAACCATAACGCCTGCATGTGGCAATCAAATGGCTAGCGATCGTAAAGCCACAATCCTTATTATGGTAGAGGAAAGTCGTAGTCGGCAGAAACCTCATCTCTAATGGAAATTGACCCCGTCGATCAATGTGATCAACGCCTCTACTGGACTTGCAAAACACCAGGTCACATCTTGTGCGACTGCCAAAAGTGACAATAGCAAGCCAAAAGGGGGAGAAGTCATAGAAAAAGAGTAAGGAGTCAAAAAACGGTAGAGGGGAATAGTAGACGCCGAGGCTCTTGTCCGGTCAAAACAATCTGCACCGATCGATCGCCCATCTGAGCGACTCACATCACCGCAGACGAGGGTTCCTGAGATCGCAAAGTTTGATGAGGAGTACTAGGATGAGCAACTGGCGACACTTCTATGAGTGTAGTTAAGGGGTTGTAAAATTTGCAAAATGGTACTTGCACTACTGGATGGAGGAGCTTCTTACAGTTTCATTAGCAATGACATGGTTCGAAATCTCGGTTTACAAACCACAAGGGGACTTTTTGAAGGAATAATCAGCGACGGACGATTACAGATCCCTTGACTTTGTGAACCACTTCGGCTACATAATCAAACATTTGCACAACAAAACGGTCTGGAGGAATTGCCCAATGAGTGATCAAAAAATCGTCCTTGATCGAGATTTCCCATATCGGCACAATTCGCAGGTCGGCTGGAGCAGCGAAGCAGTCTACGCTAGCATTGGTGAAAGAAAACGACACTTGTCTGTGGTCAAGCGACCCACGACGCAACAGTGGTTACGAAAAGCTACAGAGGTAGAACCAGCAAAGGAAGTTGTGACAACCACAAAGTACCAACCAACATCTCTAGACGTGGCCAAGTGATACTTGAAAGAGAGAGCTCAAGCGTGACTAGTCCACGTGAAAACAAGGGGAGCGGAAGAGGCCGTAACTTTTGAAGTAACACCAATGATGTCGACACCCGGGAAGTTCACAGCCGTATGGCAACAGTTTGCCGATATCATCAAAGAGTTCAAAAGGATTTTGTTTTACGAACTATCCCGAGAGCTACCATCGTAATGCAACATCGACCATGAGATATACTCAAAGCTGGACAGCTATCCAACAGTGGAAGGGACTCATCGGATGAGGGATAACGAGCTAGCCAAACTCAAGAAGTAGCTGGATGAGATACCCGGGAAGAGATTCATCCGACCCTCCACGTCACCCTACAAAACACCTGTACTTTTTGTGAAGAATCAAACAAGAGAGATGCAGACGTACATGGATAACCAAGCGTTGAATGACACCAGCATCAAGAACGGCTACCCCCTCTCGCGAGCAGATGAATTTTTTTACCAACTCCGTATGGCCCAAAGTTTCAGCAAAAATGATCTACAAAGTAGCTATCATCAGATCCACAGAGTTGATAAGGACGTAAAAAGGATAGCACTCTGTACCAAATACAAGCACTTCTAGTTCACGATTATGATGTTTGGACTAAAAAATGCCCCTGTAATATTTGTGGCGACGATGAATAATATTTTCTGCATGTATATCTACTACCGTGTCGTCGTGTATCTCGACGACATCCTAATGTATAACCGCTTCTCAGATAAGCACAATGGACATCTCTGGAAAGTCCTCGAGGTTCTGCAAAAAGAGAAATTTTTCACAAAACTCTTGAAGTGCGACTTTGGTCGCCGTTCGATCAAGTTTTTGGCCAACATCATCCGCGGTGGATGGGATCACCATGGACCCTAAAAAGGTGGAGGCAGTCGCTAATTGGCCAACGCCCACAAACATCCGGGATGTCTAGGTATTTTTGAGGTTTTGAAGCTACTACCGTCAACTCGTAAAGGATAACGCCCACGTATGAGTGCCTCTCTCCGATTTCACTCGGAAAACCACCGAGTGCAATTGGGGGAACATCGACAAAGAAGCATTAAAATTTTTGAGAAATGCCTTGACATCGGCACTAGCCTTACAATTGGTGGATCCAACGCTGGACTAAATTATGGATATTGTTGAGTCCAATCGAGCTATCATAGCCGTTCTCCTCCAACATAATGGCAGTGGAGAACAAATGGTGGTATATATGTCAAGAATAACACGAGCCAGTGTTGAACCATGCGATGCACAAAAAAACGATGCTTGGAGTTGTGCACGCGTTCAAAACATGGCAATGCCACCTGGAATGTCGACGATGTATCGTCTACACCGACCATAACGCCCTGAAATATCTCAAGACCTAGCCAAATCTAAGCTGTCGACAAACTCAAAAGATGGAGTTCATTGAGTCCAACTTCGACTACGACATCGAGTACGACAAAGCCAAACCTAAGCTGATTGGCCAATGCCCACAAACGTCCGGGACGTCCAGTTTTGATGGCCATTTCTGCTATAATGACTTTTGTGGTGCATTTGATCTACTTTAGAGGGACAAAAAATTCACCTTCGTAAATGGAGGGAGGCTCAAATCCTTGCCTTTACAACATATATGTTGTCCTTGGAGGTCCTTGGAGGCTATGACCCTTCATTTTCCACCTGAAGGATAGTCGTTCAACCTCCTGCTACAACATCCTACAACCTCTTGGTGACCCTTCAACTACCATTACATCTTCAATCTCCAAATGCTAGTGACCTTTCATCTTCCAGGTTACCCTTCAGCTGGGCTAGGTGGTTAAGTAACCATCTAGATGGTTATGAAACTACCTACAACCTCCAAGGCAAGAGCCGCCAAGGAGGACCTCCTAGGACCACTTAAGGGGCTCAGTCCATTCAATCCATTTATGCCTTGACATGCCCCCAGACATCAGCTAATGCCATCATATTCCTTTTGATTCCTCCAGAGTCTACATCTACAAGCCTTGGCCTCTGACACTACAAGCCAGTGCCTTAGGACGTACCTCCTACACAGGTCTCTCCCATCTTCAATGCAAGCTAGTGGCTCGATAAGCTATCTGCTCCAGGTCTGGTTTTTCCAAACTTAGTCTTAAGGCATCTATGGCATGCGTCATGTGGGTCCACAAGTCTACACTTGTGGATACATCCCTATAGCTGGTTCAGGGAACTCTTCAAGCATTACTCAATGCGATGAACGAATATCTACAATATTCAGATTCTACCGTCCACGCCTTGCATCTCCCATTCCGGTCCAAAATCACCCATCCACCTTCCGCAAATCTTGACAGTAGCCTTCGGCACATCATGCAACACCTGACAGAGAGAAAAGTCTCCTTGCACGCAACCTCCTGGTCTACTCCAATCCCTACCTGTTCCAACGGAACCGTGGGTTGCCATCAGCATGGACTTCGTGACAAGACTCCCACCACTCCCGAGGGGTATGACACCATCCTCGTCGTGGTGGACAGATTTTAGAAAATCTCACACTTCACCATAACAACAACCACCGTCACCAAAGAGGGAACAGAATGACTCTATATAAATCAAATCATATAGCTGCATGGAGTGCCACGTACCATCATCAACGACAGAGACGATTGCTTCACAAGCCATGTCTGGTAAGAGTTGATGACACGTTACGGCAGTCGGATCCAGCTATCAACAACATTCCATCCTCACTCTGACGGGAAAACGGAGCGAACGAACCAAATCCTTTAATAACTTCTCCGAACTCCATGGGAACCACACGGCATTGGCATTGCTTAGGGAGCAAGACTACCGACCGCCGAACTTGCATACAACTTTGCCACTTCCACCGCAACGGGTAAAATCTCTTTCGAACTGGTGTATGGCAAACTTTCGGCTACACTGGCTGGCTTACATAGTCAGAGTAATAATCCCGCAGTTGACATCCACCGCCAAGCCTTTGCAAGCATCTGGGAGGAAACACGGCAGACCTTTGCAAAGAAACAAATATGGATAAAGCGGGCAACCAACGGATATCGCAGCGGTGACGTGTTTCGCGCTAGCGATTGTATCCTCCTGAGCTCGACAAATATCAAACTTTGAGGACAAGACTTTGCGGAACTCAAACCCCACTGGTTGGGACCTTTTGAGATCAAGAAAGTGCAAACCTTCGTTGTCGCTTGAGTTCGAATCCAGACAGCATGGTGATCCGCCCTATTTTCTACATCACCAAGATCAAACATTACCGGGACTCAAGTACAAACTTCCCGAATGAGACGTCGCACCTCCATCTCCTATCCAAGTGGACAGGGATACGTAGTACGTGATTGAATACATCCTCAGACATACATGCCGTGGAAAATGACCAAATGTCTGGTCAAGTGGCACGGCTACGACACCACGCACAACACTTAGGATCCCCATGACAACTTCTCGGGACATCAATCATCTCATCAACGGCTACTTTCGCCGACACCAGCCTACGTCTTCTAGCGTGCCAGGACGTCGCGACTGGGGGGGAGGGGGGAATTATTACGTCCCTGACATACACGAATCCCTAAAACTCACAAGTGGGCATTTTTGTCCTTATATTCGTGGTCCACTGTACGGCAACTTCAGAATTTTTCCATCGTTCGGTTGAGGGCATTTTGGCCAACTGCCCTGATCTCCGGTGTCCTGTTCCAGAAGCTTCCAACAACTTCAACCACTTTCTAGAATGTTCAACAGAAGTATCTCGAACCATATCGATGTTTCAATATCATTTGTTGGACTTCTTGACGACGTTCGACTTTTACAAACAAGCGTCGAGAGATTATCAAAGCCCCCCGACTTCTCGGTGAAGCTTGTAGAATATGCCACTCACGCCGAGACCTCACATGCATCGCTCAACTTGAATTCCAATATGCAAACGTATCCCTCGTTTTCATGCCAGCATTGTATAAACATACTCGGATCACTTTTCACCAAAGCACACTTGTTACTTAATAAAAAATATCCATTTGTCTCCAAACATTGAATCGTGTTTTGTCCCGCACCTCATCCCTGTCAACCACCTACATTCCGCTCGGCATAACAAGGATTACCCATGAAATTCGAATGTATGTATGTCCTACTCGGCGCTCAGAAGATTAAAAATACCTTCCCCAGTGTTCGGAAGAATAAGACTCCCCTACCTGCTGTCCTGAGAATATTAACATTCTACCCACAAACATTGAGAAACGCACCATGTCGACGCTTCATGGAACACATCATCGATATGCCTTTGTTGTTTTTTTTTAACATTCACAAATCCCTCTTTGAGGGGTTTGTGAATTTTTTTGGAGCGGTTTGCGTGTGGTTGCATGGGGAGTCTGAGACTCCCCATGCATTTGAAGGGAATCTGTTGGGCCCCACGGTAGCGGGGTCCAACAGGAGCCCACGCAACACTAAAAGCCTAAAACCCCCTATTTAATTTGGGATAGGGTTTTACTACAATTTGTATGTAAATAGTGTGGGGGTTGCACGTTAGGAAAACAATTTGAACAAGTGTTTTTGCTCGATCTCCAAAACGGGCGTTTTCGCTGGAACCTGCCTGGCACTTGCCCGGCGGGTACATGTGGAAAAATAAAACCCTTATACCCCTGGTGTAGTTAGGGGTGGGCTTTTCGATGATGTGTATGTCAAATGAGGGCATAAAACTGAAAAAATGTAAAAGAAAAGAAGAGGCAGTGTTGCACGCAAAGCGTGCATAGGGTTACATAGTAACCGAGCAAAAGTATTCATATTAGTATCTCTTAAGAGGCTAAACAACTGCCCGCAATTTGGACCACATAATGAAAGGTTTTCCATGAGACTTTACCTCGTCCATGGAAGCCAAGACTGGTTGTAAATGGACTGCCAAACTGTCACCCGCATTTGTTCAAACTATTTTTTCTTCGTTCGCCCATGTATGCTCGTAAACATTGTGTATGGTTTGGGCGAACTCTTCCTAAATTAATTCAAGCTATGCTGGGATTATTCCAGCTTGTGTGGATGTAAAAGCAAAAAAAAAAACGATTTGAACGAATGCGTTCAACTATACACTATTATGTATAACAACATACTAACTAACAACCAACCACATATTGAAGAAGAACCTCAAAGGATAACCTTCTCGGTTTTTTTATGAATATGGTTCTATCTGATGATAAATTTATTTATATGAGATTAATTTGTTCTTTCATTATGAACATGCTAGTTTCACACGTCTATTAGTGATCTTTGACAAGTTTGAATGAATTTCGGATTTTTCCTTATGTTATGAAAAATACGATGACGAGATTATAGGCAAAATTAAATTTATTTACCTTCTTCTATGACAGTGTTTGAATTTCGTTTCTTTTGTTTGCATTTTGACCATGTTTGAAGCCGGGTTCACGAGTCTAAAGAGTTTACCATGACGACCAGTTCCGTGAAACAGGACAGGGCGAGGCCAAGGAGGAGCAACATAGAGGGGGAAAAACAACGTTAACTTCTACTCGCCAATGGACTGGAGGGTTGGGACCCAACCCAACATACAGTCCTTACCCTTTTGACCTGTCGTCGGACTGCTCATTCCGTACTATCCGGGGTCTTTCCGGACATCTAGGTCAATGTCCGTGATTTTTTCTTACTGGCCGACCCCGGCTGTGCGTTCGCGGACGTGGGGGGAATACAGTCGAACAAAGTCTTGCACCCTGATTGGTGGATATGTCAAGAAAATGACCGATCCACCAATCACGATTTTCTTCAGCATCTTTGGCAGACCAAAAGCAATTGTAATAGGATTACTATGTAACCCAACAAATGGGGATTTCTTGACTCCCCATTATTGCATCGGGGATTCCGGCCAACGCCCGTCAGCAGGAATCCCCGGCGAAGCCCCTCCCCCCCGCCTCCCGGTAGCCCACCAACCACCCGTTCCATCGCGGCCCTCAATCATGAGGGCCTCGATTGGCGGGCAGGTGGGTGGGCTGGTGGGTTGTGAGAAACGGGGGTGAAGAGGGGGTTGACGAAGTGCCAACCAACGGACGTCGGCTGGCATTCCCCTCCTCCCAGCCCTTGATGCTATCACGATCCTCCATTGTGATGGCCGCAATGGAGGGCCGCATTCTAGCATTGCATGCCCATTTTGCCATGCTGAAGAAGCGACATGCGCCATTGTTTGAGCATAGGGCTTATTTTTGCAGATAAGGGATGGATGGGGCTTATCCTTCTGAGGCAAGGAAAAATGGGCCTTATTGTTCCGTGGGAGGGAGGGATGGGGCTTATTGTTGCGAGGTTGTGGTATGTGAGGGTCACGGGCGACAAAAGAAGGGATAGTCGGCATTTTCACCATAGATTGAATAAGACCCAACACCGGTGGACCGTATTTAATTTTTATTCTAGTGCCAAGTTCTGCCATCACTAATTCAGTATTCAACCATCTGCCCCCAAAAGGCAAACAGATGGAAGCGACAATCACTCCCGCTTCCAGTCAGTGTTTTAAGCAATGGTGTGTTGACCGTATTTCAACACTAGATTTCCTCCATTTTGTGGATACCATTGAAATTCAGCCATGTTCGTGCACACAAGTAGGTGCAGCCAGAACTCTATCGAGCATAACATAGGTGGTTCACAGGGATGAGGTGATGGACAAAAGACAATTCAAGGATTTGAGAAAAATGAATAATTTCTTGTAAGCAGTAAGTGTAATTCTATGAAAAGTGCCGAGTGCGTCAAGCACATCTATACAATGCCAAGAAAGAGAGCGGAGGAGTGACCATACATCAACGAAATTACTGACAAAGATGAGATATCCATACTAATCATGCCATATCCAAAGTCGTAACTTTCTCACACATAAAAAAATGCCATATCCAACAAGCATAAAGAAAACACCGTATATCCAAAGCCACGTGCCATGTGGATGTCGCATGCCATCCAATGTCAACATGCTGACGTTGACAGACATCAAAGAAAGATCACATACCCCTCAATTAAGGGATTTGTGAAATTTCTGGAAAATGTTTGTGAAAGGTTTGAATGGGGGGTCCAAAACACCCCCAACGTTGAAAGGGAACCTGCTGGGCTCCGCTACTACGGGGCCCAGCAGGAGCTTGTGCAAAATTAAAATCCTAAAACCATGAGTGTAAGTGCGAGTAGGGTTTGACAGCAGTTTGCATGGGTCAAAGTGGGTTTTCTTCTCCAAACACAAAAATGGAAATATAGTTTTCGCTCGATCGGGATCGAGTAAATAGCCTGTTCTTTTATTTTATTTTTTTAGCTTGCAAACCCCCGTTTATGGGTGCAGGGTTTTATGTTTGCACGTGCTACATCCACGCAAACATAAAAAACCCCAAGTCTATGAATATGGGTTTGCGAGTGACGTAGAAATGTACAGGTGCAGCGTATGGTGACGTGGAAGGCCTGATTAACCCCTGACCAAGCATCTCGTCAAGCTATTTCTTGAGTTCGGTCGGCTTGTGACTGCTCATCTGATAGGCTCCCTTCACCATTGGTTTGTTGTCCAATTTTAGGTCTATTTTATGCCTGATGTTTCACCACGGACGCAAATCTTGGGGCAGTTCATCAGGAAAAACCCCTTTGAACTCATGGATGAGTGTTGTATAATCCGCTGAGAATATTGCAAACTTTTGAAGTGTCAAGGCCGATGTTTTCACCTTGGTAGCTACAATTTCCCCTACCTCCGCACGGACAAGCCACGCTTTAGCTTCTCTTTTTGAGTACATCTTGGCCACGTCTAGAGATATGATTTGGAGTTTTGTGGCCATCGCAACTTCCTCTATTTCTTCCACCTCTGCTCCTTCCCGTAACTATCGTTGCTTCATGGGTTGCTAGACCAAAGGTATGTGTTGTTTTTTGCGAATGATGCTGGTGTAGGCCGATTTGCTACTCCACTCCACCTACAGATCGTGCAGGCACGGGAGATTGCGCTTGGGTACAATTTTGTGGTTGCTCATTATACAAGTTCTACAAATTATTATGTCGTGTAAATCTCTTGTTTGCAAATAAAATGGTTTGCAAAGTTGATGGATCTGTAGTCGTCCATTGATGGGTTTTCCTTCAAACAACCCCGGTTTAGTCTACAAACCCAACTCTCAAACCATGTCATTGCTTACAAAACTATGAGAAGCTCCTCCATCGAGTAGTTTCAATACTATTCTATGAATTCTACAACCCCTTAGTTTTTCTCGTACCAGTATCGCCTGTTGCTCCTCCTCGTACCCCTCATCAAAATTGATGACCTCAGATACCCTCGTCTCCAGTGATGCGAGCTGCTTAGATGGGCGATCGGTCGGTGTACAGTTTTCCGGCCGGATAGGAGCCTCGCCGTCTAGTCCTACCCTTTGCCACTTCCCAACTTCTCACTTTTTTCTTTGTGGATTTCCCCCCTTTTTTGGTTGGCTGATGCCTTTTCTGACAGTCGCACGACATATGGCCTGGCTTCCTGTAAGTCCAGCAGAGCCGTTGATCGCACTGATCGACGGCCTCGATCTCCATCAGAGACGAGGTTTTTGCCAATTGCAGCTCTTCTCTACCACAATAAGAATTGTGGCTTGGTTGATGCAAGCGGTTGGATTCCTTCATCAGAGTGTTGTAGTTGGCGTTGTCAATGCAATCAGCTGCTGCAATCATTCGGAGAAGGTTGTCTTGGATGCCATAAATTATAATTGCTCACTTAATGCCTCGTTTGAGGCCATTGGTCAGTGGCGAGTTCACTAACAGTGATGATTTTTGTAGAAACGCTACATATACTACACCGCACTTGACTATTGAGGCAGACATTGGAGTCTGTATCTTGTGTCACACTTCTCAATCCAAAAGGATCAAGGGTATCGTGGGTGAAGTCGCTCCGCATTTCTAGTTGTGTGACAGAGTCGTGCCATATCGGATTAATCTACTCAAGAGGTAGTATGCCTGCTCTCGGCAATATGAGAGCGGTCGCCTAAGCCATTGATCTGGCTTCGCCGGTCTCTTGCTCCCATTGGATGGTCTTTAGATCAGACCACCAACTCAAATCCATGCCACACAAAAGCAAGGCCGCGAGGTCAATTTTCTTGTCTTCGTTGTTGAACCCAGCAGCAGTGAACTACACCTCAAAATCGCCAGCCACAACTAGATCGTCGGTCGCTTGGGATTCGTGGGATCAAATGGATTGGAGAGAGTTGCAAGGTTTTCTTGGTAAGCGCTGCTTTGCGCGTACAAGAAATCCGAAGCTCCTCCATCACCATGTTGATTTGTTGGAGCAAATGCCTATTGAGTCTCTCGAGTCCCGGCAACTTCAGGTACAAGTCTTTGTTGATTTGTGCGTGTCGTCCGGTGCCTCCCATAGTGTCGGGCGTCAACCCAACGCGCAGTGGTGAGAGCAAAGTGTTCGCGAGCCCGAGGGCTCTGTCACCATGTTGGCCGTTGGGTTCTTTGGTGTTGTGCCATATTCCATAAAAGCTATCGCTACTGTCTGGTTTGCTTAGAGAGTGTCGGTGTTTGCGTGCTCCCGATACTCCATTGCTGCAGTGTTCGCCAGTGTTTGATGCTCGTCGCCGGTTGCGCTTGCTCCGTCCACCATTATTTTCACAAAGTATGCAGTCTTCTAAATGATGGAGATGCACTGAAGACTCGTGCAAGGGTTTTTCCAGTTAGTTAATGCGTCGGTTGCCCCTCCAGTGGCACTGCACTGTGATACCAAGTTTTACGCCCAGCGGAAAGTAGGTGGTT
Source organism: Penium margaritaceum (assembly GCA_023375785.1). NCBI lineage: Eukaryota > Viridiplantae > Streptophyta > Zygnematophyceae > Desmidiales > Peniaceae > Penium > Penium margaritaceum. The sequence continues at coordinate 112,784 of SZWC01000883.1, read as the reverse complement.
CACAAGGATGAGGTCTGGGACAAAAGGCGATGTGAGGGTTTGGGACAAATGGATTCTTTGTATTAAACAGTAAGTGTACTTCGATGTCAAGTGTCGAGTGTGTCGAGCACATACATACATTGCAAAGAATGAGAATGAGGCATATGTTAGGTTCTCTGTGCTCAAACTGAGCGGTGCGTTTGAGGTCGCACTGTGAGTGGCTGCTTCAAGAAGATCCGCAGAGAATTTGGGGGGATTTGAGGATATCGGGGTGCATTTTTATAAAGATCCAACGCCATCAAGAAGTCAACCGAAGAATATCAAAACATCGATATAGTTGGCGACACTTCTGTCAACCATTCTAGAAAGGGATAGTCGTCGGTAACTTCTGGAATGGAACATCAAAGGTTGGGCAGGTGGCCAAAATTCCCTTGGCCGATTGGCGTCAAAATCTTGAAGTCTTCGCGCGGTGGGCTATGAGTGTAATGACAAAGATACCCACTCGCGGAGTTTAGGGACTCGTGTACGCCAAGGGCGGAACAGCTAGGAGGGTGTGGGTCCTCCATGCAGAGGGGACTGTGCAAGAAAGTAGTCCACTAGTGAGGTCCAGTTAATTCAACAAATGTGATTTTTTACATGAAGTTTGAGATCACTGAATTCAGTCACATACGCTCCGGTTCATGACACTTGTAGTCACTTTTCGCCAGTGAAATGAGCGAGGAGGACCGTGGCTCGGCTCCACTAAGAGTTGAAGGCTTCATCGACTGCCAAAAATTGGTGAAGAATTCTCAAACATAGTAAGAAAATAATATAACAGAATTGCAGGTTCACGACTTCCTTTCCATTTTTCTCATGTCCATATCAGCTGGCAATGTAGACACGGCACGCACAAAACGTTGTTGAATACTGAATTCAGTGATTGCGGAACTTGGCATAGGATTTCGTCCATTTTGTAGTGCTGGCCGGCCTTTCCACATGGCATGAATTGGCCTCTCCACATGTCTTGAACCGGCCACTCCAGATGAATTCAACCAGCCTCTCCACATGGCTTGAACTGGCGTCTACATGCGGCTTGAACCGGCCTCTCCACGTGGCTTAAACGGGCATCTCCACATGGCTTGAACCAGCCTTTCCGCATGACTTGGACAGTTCCCTGGCCTGCAGGTGGTTGGACGGTATGGATTGAGGGTCGGAGATCCTCAATCACGGCAGTTCTGGCCCAGTGGGCCAGCCTTCCCATACCAATCCGTTACAAATTTTGTGCTCAATTTGTGATGTCATTTTTGTATGCAAGAGGGGATGATTACAATGAATGGAACGTAGGTGGTTCAAAGGGATGGGGTGTGGAACACAAGACAATTTTAAAGAATGGGAAACTTTGATAATCTGTAATTAGTGGTTGGTGCACTTCAATGACAAGTGTTGGATATTTCGAACACATACATACAATAGCAAGAATGAGAATGGGACATATCTTCCATCTAGGGTGCTTGAGTTGAGGGAAGCGTGTGACGTTGCATTATGAGTGGTTCCATCAAGAAACTCCACCAGGAAGTTGAGGGGGTTAAAAAATATTGAGGCACAGTTTCATAAAGTTCCAACATCTTTGAGAAGTCGACCGAGCAGTATCGTAGCATCGACAAGTTTTGTGACACTTTTGTCGACCTTTCTTGAACGTGGTCGAATATGTCGGAAACTTCGAGAGCGGAACACCGGAGGTCAGAGCATATGGCCAAAATGCCCTCGGTCATTTGGAGTAAAACTCCAGAGGTCAACGTGTGGTGGGCCACAAATGGAAGGATAAAAATGCCTACTCGTGGATTTTATGGACTCTCGTATGCTTGGGGTGTAACACTTTCCTCCATTTTTAGCCATGACATCTTGGTGCTTAGCAGACGTATGCTGGTGACATTTATAGTAGCCATCAATTGGATGATTGATGCCTCAGAGGTTAGAATAGGGATCCCAACTATTGTTCGCAGTGTCATAGCTGTGCCGCCTGACCAGATACTTGGTCATTTTTCCATGGTTTCGATATCCTAGGATGTCATCCATCACGTGCTCCGTAACTCCTTCCACCTGGATTGGAGGTGGAGGGGCGACATTGGTATCGGGTATTCTCTCACTGGGTTCCCAGTAGTGCTTGACCTTGCTTACGTGAAAGACTGGATGGATCACCATGTTGTCTGGCCGGCGAAGTCGAGTGATAACCGGTGTTTGAATGTGTTCGATTTCAAAAGGGCCCAACCATCGGAGTTTGAGTTTGTGAATTATTTTCCACATAGCTTGATGTTTGATGAGCTGTATTGGATTTAATTCCTAGTACTGAATACGTTGTTACTGTGATGTCGGTCCATTGGTCGCTTAATTGCTGCATGGGTCTTCGTGAGGATCTGGCTCATTTATTCCCAGACACTGGAGAAGTATCATCAGTGGATGTTGACCGCGGGAATATTGCTTTGGCTTTGTCATCCTGCTGGTGTAACATGAAGTTTGTCATAAGCCACTTCAAATATATTTTAGCCTATTGTTTTGGAAGTCGCAGAGTTGTATGCTACTTCGGCGGTCGATAGTTTTGCAGCCCAATCAATGCCATGGGGCTTGTATAACGTACAGAGATTTTTTCCGAGAATTTGGTAGGTCCTCTTGGTTTTCCCGTCGGTTTAGAGACATAATGCTGTTGATATCTGGATCCAACTGCCATAACGCGTCATTCATCTGTGCCAAAACCGGTGAGTGATGGTACATGGCACTCGGAGTAGCCGTTTGTTCTGATCTAGAAACAGCCGTGCAGCTCCTTCTACTGTGACGATGGTGATTATTTGGATGAAATGCGACACTTTGGAAAATGTGTCCACCACTACAAGGATGACTTCATATCCTTATAGAGTGACAGGTGGTTTTGTCATGATGTCCACGTTGATGGCAACCAATGGCTCCGTTGGAACAGGGAATGGTTGGATTAGTCCCAGTGGCCTTGTGTGATAAATGTTATGATGTTGAAAGGTGGCACCCGATTTGCAGAATGGTGCCACATTGGTCCGTATCCCACTAGTAGTACTTCTCCAGATTTTTTAGCATCTTGTACTCGACAAATTTGTACCTAGATTGGTGTCGTGACATTCCTCCAATAGCATCCGCCATAAAACCTCGTTTGGTGGTATGACAACTTGGCGTGTAAACTGCCATTACTAGTAGGGGTCATCAAACCAGAACTTGGATTTGTTGTACTTCTTGAACTCCTCATAATTCCTCGTAAAAAGTCTCCTGAAGCAAAGATCTTGTTCGACGAGCAACGTACTAATCTTGACCATCAATTATCGTCACAGGCATAGGGCATCCATTGGATTCACTTTTCGAGGTGGATAGTAATTTTTGTAGTTGAACTTAGACTCGAGGAACTCCATCTATTGAGCTTTTTAATGGCCCAGATTGGGCTGTGTCTTGAGATATTTGAGCCCATGGTGGTCGGTGTGGACAACACATTGTTGGCATTCTAGAAAGCACCACCATATTTTGAGTGCATACACGAACGCTAGCATTTCTTTTTTTTACACTGCGTAGTTGTGTTCCGGTCCACGAAGTTTTTGAAACATGTACGAGACCAGTTGTTCTCCACCACCATTTCCTCGAAGAACGACTTTGATTGCTCAATTGGACATGTTGGTGGCCATGGCATATCCCACCGTTGGATCCGTCAATTGTAAGGATGGTGCTACAATTAGAGCAATTCTCAAAGATTCAAATGCTTCTTGTTTGCTATCCTCCCAAGTCAACTCGGTACTTTCTTAAAAAAGATGAACAGGAGGCGTTGACATCCCACCGTATTTATTTACGAATCAACAGTAACAATTATAGAATCCAAAAAACACTTGTACTTCTCGCACGTTAGTTGGTGTTGGCCAATCAACGACATCTCCACATTTTCTTTGTCCATGGTGATCCATCCAACGCCGATGATGTAGCCCAAAAACTCAATTGAACGGTGGCCGAAGTCACATTTCAAATGTTTTCCGCAGAATTCCTCTCTTTGTAAGACTTCAAGAACATTTAAGAGATGCCTAATGTGCTCCTCCACGGTGAGGCTGCATAGCGGGAATTTGTGGAGATCTACAACAAAAAAATCGTCAAGATATGGCCAACAGTGATTGGTCATTCCCACCATGCATGTTGTGAGAGTACTGGTCCGAACTGCATGACTGTAAGTTCAAAGTGTACATATCTGGTGCAGAATGCCATCTTCTCAATGTCATTATTCGACACAAGAACTGTCAGATGATTAGCCGTTGCGTAGGTGAATTTTATGTTGATTCTTGTCCCCAAGAGTTGGTAAAAAAGTTGTCTGATCATGAAAGGCGGTAGCGGTTCTTGAAGGTGATGTTGTTGAATGCCCGACAATCCACACACATGTGCATCTCACTGGTTTTTTCAAGCAATATTTACAGGTGTGGCATTGAATGACATGGATAGCCTAATGAACCCCTGGCCAAGCATCCCTTTGAGCTATTGTTTTATCCCGTTCAGCTCGTGGTCACTCATCCAATAGGTTCCCTCGACTGGCGGTCTCCTGTCCAACTTTAGATCTATGTGGTGATTGATGTCTCGTTTTAGTGGCAACTCCCAAGGTAGTTCAGCAGGAAGGTCTCCTTCAAACTCGTCGATGAGAGACATAAGCTCCTTCAAGATGGCTGCATACTTTTCAGGTGTCAGGACTGGTGGCATTGTTGCGTGTGCTACCATGATCTCTTCAGCTTTCCCAATTTCCACATGGACGAACCATGCTTCAGCTGCATGTTGTACGTATCCATTGGCCACGTCCAGCGATATCGGGTGCATATGACGTTTTGTGACTGCTATGAATTCCTCTCTTGCTTCCTCCTTTGTTGCTTCCCGTAACCGTTGCTACGTCATGCGTTTCTCAATAAGAGGAAGGTGTTGTTGAATTCCATAAATGCTAATGTGAATTGCTTCGCGGTTCCAATCTACTTGCGGATTGTGTTGGTAGAGAAAATCTCACCAAGGATGATTTTGTGGTTGATCACTAGAGAGGTTCTCCAAACCGATGTGTCGTGCATACTTTTGATTTGCACTGAAAGTGGTTTGTGAATTCGGCAGATCTGCAAAGGATCGTCGGCGTTTTCCCCCTCAAAGACCCCTGGTTGGGTGTGCAAACCCAGCTTCAGAACCATGTCCTTTCTTATAAAACTACGAGAAGGTCCTCCATCAAATAGTGCTTGTGCCGTTCTGTGACTTCCACAACCCTTCGCTTATACTTGTAGCACTGTTGCCGATTAGTCGTCCTCATAGTCCTCATCAAACTTTGCAATATCAGGATCCCTCATTCACATTGTTTGCGGCGCTTCATATGGAAAATCAGTTGGCGCATGTTTTTTTCCTCTGGACAGGAATTCTACCGTCTACTCCTGTCCTTTGCTGTTTCCCAACTCCTCATCTTTCTCTACGTCTTCCTCTTCCCCTTCTTGGACTGTTCATGTTGTTTCCAACATTTGCGCCGGATGTGTCCCTTCTTTTTGCAAATCGAGCACAATCGCTGATTGTGTTGATTGACAGCGTCAATCTCCATCAAAGACAAGGTTTTCTGTAGACTACAACTTTCCTCCGCCATGATATAAAGTGTGCCTTTGGGGTTGCCAGCCATGGAATTCCTGCATCCAAGCATTGTAGTTGGTGCTCTTGACGCAATCAGCTGCTATGATCGTTCTTGAAAGGTTGTCCTTGATTCTGAACATAGCAGTTCCTTGGTGGATGTCGCATTTAAAGCCATTGTTGTAGTAGAAAGTGAGAACGTCGAGGACGAGGTCACTGTCATTGATGACTTTGCATAAATGGTGTGACTGCTCCACCACGCTAGACTGTTGATGCATGAATTGGTGCTTGTATTGTGTGCCAGACTTCTCGTTCATTTTTTTTCAGCGTGCGAGGATGGCACAAGTGAAGTCCACCCAGCTTTCCGGTGGAGTCTGTGAGTCGTATCACGTCGGTGATGTGAGAGTGGTCGCATGAGCCATTGATTTGGCCGCACCGATCTCCTTATGTTGTTGGATGGTCTTTAGTTAAACTAAACTTAACGCTGTTCAAGCGAACGAGAAGCATTCTGGTCAATTTTGTTCTTTTGTTGTTGTCCTCAACAGCGGAGATGTACATCTCCAGACTTGTCCTCCGGTGACTTGTCGGCCACCTCCGAACTTTTCCTTCGGATTTTGTAGGATAAAACGACTCAGGAAGTGATGGTAAGATATGGGGCTCATTTCAAAGTTTAATATTTATCTCGGTAAGTACTGCTTTCCACGTGCGTGTATTTCATCGCTCCCCCATTGTCATGTTGAGTTGTTGGAGGCCATGGGTGTTGATGCTTTCAAGTGGAACAGATTCAGGTACAGAACTTTGTTGATGTGAGACTGTCAGTCGGTGCCTCCTATCTCGCCAGGTGTCATCCAGGCAGGCAACGGTGGAGGCGAAGGGGTCGCCGAGCTCGAGGGGTCCAACTTCGGAGTGGCCGTCAGGGTCGTCGGAGCTGTGCCATTTTTGCAAAATTCAAATTTTCCACCTGGTTCACCTGGAGAGCGCCATTGACCATGTGCTGCTGCTCCTCCTTTGCCTGAGTCTTCGTTGGCTATTTCTACTTGTTGCTGGATGCACTCGCTCTGTTCGCTGTCATTGTGATGCGGAATTCTGGATGGTGGAGATGCGCTGAGGACTGGTGCGAGGTTGTCGCCTTGTAGATAATGCATCGGCTGCCCCTCTAGCGCCACTTTGCTATGGTACCAAGTGTTATGACAAGAGGAACGTAGGTGGTTCACAGGAATCAGGTGCAGAGCAGAAGACAATATGAGCAAACAGAGCATCTGGACAATCTATAATTTGCAGTTGGTGTATTTCAATGACAAGTATCATGTATGTCAAACACATACATATGATAGGAAGAGTCAGAATGAGGTATATCTTGGGTCTTGGACACTTGAGTCAAGTAATGCATGCGACGTTGTGTTGTGAGTAGCTGGTTCAAGAAACTCCACCGAGAAGTTAGGGGATTTTGAGATTATTGAGGTATGGTTGTATAAGAGCCCAGCACCGTCAAGAAGTCAACCGAGCGGAATTGAAGCGTCTATACATTTTGTGACACTTCCGTACACATTTCTTGAATGTGGTCAAACATGTCAGAAACTTCGGGGACGGGACACTAGAGGTCGGGGCAGGTACACAAATGCTCTCGGCGGGTCGGTGTAAATATCCAGAGGTCGACGTATTGTGGGCCACAAATTTAAGGACAGAAATACCCACTTGCAGAGTTTAAGGACTCGTGTACATCTGGGATATAACAGGAATAGACTCAAATAAACAGAAGATCTCTTATGGATCTGCATTTTCTGTTAGTAAACTACTCCAAAAAGAACGGGAGTTCATCCTGATTTTGCAGATGGCTATTGACACTCGATAGCCATCTGTCGAAGGCCGTCACTCCGTGTCACGCCAAATGAGTCAATCACAACGTATCATTTAGAGGTAAATGTTTCGTGATCTGGTCATTGTGAAGTCCAATACTGTCAATGTATGAGTAGATTGGTTGAACAAAGCTTTCGATTTGGCTTTCAGATGAAAGTCTGAACCCCAGGCAAACAGCTTGATTCTTTCCTTTTTTGCACTTTATACGTTACCAAGATCTTGGGAGCGATGCCACGTTGGCAGACCTTAGCGTAAAGTCAGTCCAAAGCGACGGGAATGCTTTGGTTCTTCTAAATTTACGGATTGAGTTTGGTACACTCGCAAACGTCAGCGAGCTCTTGCTAACCAGTTTGTCGTGCCGCATCCCGCCAACCCATGAAAGAGTCAAAATCAAAATCAAAGCTCTCGTTCTCCCCCTTGGTTTTAAGCTTGAGATACAAGTTCTGGAGCTTAACTAAATAGTCGGCCACACACGGGAAATGCTATTACTAATTAGTCGGACTGTTCGTAAAGTCCAGCTTTTGCACTGTTTTTCTGGCTTTGAACTAATCGTCGGATAATGTTCATCTCCATCTATCTTGTTTTTGACGTGTCTGAACTCAGAGGATTAGTTCCCACGTGTACCACATTGGAATGCGTTACGATTGTATCATCTTTGTCGGCTAGCATCCAGAGCCACACTTTCCCACTGTATAGTCCACATCTTCTCTCACCTCACCTGCAAACGGGGTTGGCTGTTCAGAACTCTAACTATTTAGTCCTATTCTACTGCGTTTCGGGCATTTAGTTCATTAAGTTTAGGTATTTCGTCAATTTCCCAAGTTGCGTCCTTGGTTAACCAATCAGTCAAGATGAACTATGAGGGAAGTTGACATCTCTATCGCAAGCCCCTCGTAGAAAAAGATTGGCCAGTACACAATGCAACCAGCCATGCCTGCAAGCGCTCATTACATGATTCATACCATCGTCGACCTAAGTAATAACTATTTCAGTCTATTTTGGAACCTCACCTGATAGGGCTCGAGGATGGCTCTTAAGCCTTCTGCAGCTTCGGTGCCACAAAAGAAAAAAACTTATTTTTGGGCGGGACATTTGTGATCCGCTCACCTTGCCAAAATCATTATGGGCCTAGTCCAGACTCATCGCAGACCGGCACGGCAGAGAGGTGCACACGGAAATTACAAAAGGTCAACCATCTCAAACTTCCGCAAGGCTGTTTGCAACAAGTCAACGCTTTGCGTACTTACTTCAACGGATCAACGTCTCGCAATGAATTTGGCGGCCAACGCATAGACACCGTAGGCGACAGATGTGCAGTGCGTCTTGAGGTGGCCCTTTCTGATCGGTTGTCCGGAATTTGGCCAGTTCCGTGGCATGCCGCAACTGCCACAAATGGGTGGCTCTGCTGTCTGCCTCAGAATTCTGCGGTGGCCCAATAAAAACAAGTTCAAAAGTGGTTCTACCCACATGCACAGCTAGATGAACCTGATAACCTTTTTGCTCAGCATTTTTTGAAATCTAAAACTTCAAACGGTTCGTTTGAAGCAAAGGACAAGTCAAGGACATTGGCTCGAGGCATGTCTCGTACATCTCGTAGTGCATTCTAAGTAACACATTGAGTTGCATTTCTGGCTCTAGCAGTGGCTGTGACTACTTATAGTCGACATCCTTTACTTCCACACCACACATCACCATGGATCCTTCACACTTGCAGGGAAGCATGCCATTTGGCCCCACGCCACAAGACCTACCAGCTTTACGCCGACTCCCTTCAGCATCCGCTACTGTAACTTTTTCAACATCCATCGGTAGTGGCCACGGAATCCGTGGAAGTGGAACCTTCAAGCAGCTGCTACGTACAATTTCTTCTAGCCGGCTCGACATCTGCCATTTCAGTATTCAACGGCTTGTGCCGTACACGTTCATTGGCTTTCACTCAAGCTGGAACCACATACAACATGGCACCATGGTGTACGTCACCAACAAGTAAGCAAGGTCATTATGCAGCTTTTAATACTAATTTATTGTCAATTTCAATGTCAATCATACAACCGACAATGAAGTTGTCGGTTGTTGAAAGTTGAAGTTTTAAACATAATGATGTGAACTTGTCGAAAATGTCAATTGCAGCACAGGCGTCCGTGCCACCAACTGCTACGACAACAGGCTGTACCACTATGCCTGCCAATCTGTTTGCTATGCATGTTGCAGTGTACTCAAACACCCCACCGACGTCAGGCCTGGATGCACAATGTGCCTCAGGCATTGTGCCTTGTCAAGTTGTACAAACATTGTCATTGTGTACCCCGCATGCAACATCAAGCGTAATGGTCAACATCGGTGCTGATGAATGAAATCTGGAGAAGATGGTAGTGTGGTGAAGTTTCCCCTTGAATTTTGGACCCAGGAGAGGGACATGTCGTTGTTTGCCCTGGCGCTGGACTATGTTGCCGAATTTTGGCCATTGCATGGGTGGATGCTCAAACAGCCATTGCTCCTCAGGTCAGCTGAAGACTTGACATCACATTCTCTTCCACTGTGAACCAGGTTTGCAGTTTTCTTGACAACATTGTGTGTGCGGAAGTTTGCCTTTGGTACTGTTTGCCTCACAGGAAAGCCTCTCAACCAAACTACATGGCATCTTGATCTTGAGTCAGAGAGGTGGAAGCAACTCCAGGCGTTACATCCACGTGTCATCAGTCAACTCAAGGGCAAGTGTATCCTGTGGAGGCCACTAAGTTAAGATTTTGTGACGGCTAGTGATGTGGACACCAGAACCGAGAGCATGGAAAGCAATGAGGGTACGCCGGTGAGGACAGCTGTGGATTGCCATGCTATGATTGGTAAGAAGTTGGAAAATATGGAATGCATACCAAAGAACACGAGGTCGTTGCATTACAACGTTGCTCAAGATCGACCGTGGCCCAGGGGCCACGTTCTCTGTTTGATGAAGTGGTCTTCGTTGTCCAGGGTTATGCATACATACATTTGACATGGAAGTGTGAGTTCCTTTTAGAGATTGTGCAATAATCCCTTGGTTATTCCCTTTATGTGTTCACAAAGGTTGAGTTTCGAGAGGAGACGGTCCATGATTTCTTTTGGTGTTGAAAAATTTTCGGACCCAAGGACATTGTCCTCTACTGAGTGGAAGCAATGGAAGCAGTTCCAATATGGCCAGAAGTCGTGCGAACCTTGACACCGTATGTGTGACACTCGCAGACATCAACAAGCATAGTAAGGTGTGGGAGAGTGAAGTAGAGGAGGCGCGGATTGGAGGAGGTCGTGGTTGTATAAGAGTATTCCTTGCCTTATGGTGAAGATAAAGTTTGACAATACATGTTAATATCTATTTCTACGATTCACAATCCACATCACGTCCCTCTGCCCCCTCTTCCGACCTTGACAACTTGCAATCTCTCCATATTGCTTGTGCAATGCCATTGCGTATGTACCTCGTGTGCACACATTCAGAGCAATCCCTTGGTTGTGACAAACCAGCTACATCGTGTGTGAAGTGCAATGCCACATGATGAACTTGCACCATGCTCTCATATGGTTGTATTGTGGAAATGAGTTTATGCGTTGTGAAGAAACCAAGAATGATGCGGCCTTGAGATGACGCATTATACTCCATGATTTCCCTTAACAAACAAAAACAACCCCTCACCAAACCAAAGGACTAATCATGCTTCGTGACAAAGCATGGCAGCGGTTGAAAGGCTCCTCCGTGTCTTGTGGCTTCAAACTTTTACAAATGGTAACACCGACCTCAGTTTGGAGCAAGTAAACCAAGACCTTTAAGAAATCTGGCATCGACAAGCATATAACGGCTTTCTAGAATCCGCATTCGTGTTGCAATACATGCTTGAACATCTATGCACCGTGGGCCAAACCCTCATAAACGATAGAAACAAATGTAAGAAGCAATTTTGCATCGCAAGCAGTCAAAACATGTTGCGATTTTATATAGTTCCGATCAAAGTAGACAAGTCGATGTTGAAAGCCGGACATTCCAACGACACTGATTACACCTTGAGGCTTCCTTGAATGTGTAATCTGACTTTAGAATTGGATTTTACAGGAAAATACGTGTGAGATCATCTCAGGATCTGGGTCGATCTATCAAGAGCTGAGGAAGTTATGCTGAGCCAAAGGTTGGACCGGCAGAGGGAAAACAGGTGACGATAATTTATCCCCAAGGACCAGGGCTCGACCCTGTGAGGACCCAATGTGGCCGAAGCGCTCCTGGGGGTGCAGTTAGTCAATGAATCAAGGATCATTGAGGACCAGGGGTGCTGCGGAATTGTGTCCTGATTTGTCATTACCAGGAAGGTCGCTTCGGGCAGCCGTCGCCGCCACTGGTGGTATTGCTAGCGGCATATTTCTGTGGTTCACAAAAATGGCCATATCTTGGCTGAACCTCCACGGAATGAAGTAATTCTTGTTGTCTTGGAGACATGCAAAGACATGCTACATGATGCTAAGGTAATAATGCTCATCCTTTGCCGGTAAGGAGCCATGCACGTCTCGGCGACCTCGGGTAGCCTAGGATGTGTCATCGTGTACATGTAGTCTCATGTAACAAACTGTTACCATAGGAGGTTAGACAAGTTGATTAAAGTCCTCAGAAGGAATGGTTGGCCTTGACGGCTCAACCGGTTGGTAACATCCAATGAGATGGACACCGAGCACGACCCACCGACCAACATAACGTCAAAAGGCAAGATATTTCCTACTATGATGATGTCATCTGATGGAACTCGACAGTCCATCCTCTTCCACTACAGGTGACTACTAAAAAATCAGTGGAAGGGGAAATCATGACCTGGAAGATATTTGTATTAAGGTTAATACCCGACTTATTCAAGATTACTTCTTTGGGTGAAGATATATCCAACTGAAAATTATGAGTCAGTTCTACCCAAGGGATAGCAACCTTATTCATGCCACAATGTTGCTGTGTTCCATTCCTCGGCCTTTTGCTAAAAACCATCCTCAGTTTGCGAAGCAAAGAGATTGAGTGGTCAAAACTACCACGTAGAAAAAGTACCAGGAGCGAGTGAAATGTGAAGATGATGCTTGTGTCCACAGGCACATGTGGGAGACGTGCTATGCAAGTACATGGCATTTTCTAAAGCATGTATCCACATTCCATGCTCATCTTTCCCTGTGGTACAAGTATTCTTGTACATGTGTCAAATCTATCCTGAGACATGGCTTCCCATTCTGAGGACCCAAAAGAGGGTCTTAACATGTGTAGATTTGGTGCTTGAAGGTTCAGCGAAGCTTCATACACCGACTTCGTGAGACATTTCTCGTTGTATTTTGACACAGAGACAACATCTTCCATGCTTGAGCATGGGATTTTCATGCTGGATATTGAAGAGAAAGCTGTGAGATGGAAAAGGTATCAGTGGAATTTGTGTGTATTCAGCCTTAGGATTACAACGACACATCCTCTCTCTTTTACAGAGGAACACCCTTGCAACAAGTGCCAAGAAAGTACTTGTTGGGATGAAAAATGTGCCATTGTTTCCGAAGAAAAATTCTCTTTGTACGGCTTACACCAGGGTGTTACCCTTGGGACATGATCAATCAAATTCAATGTCATCATCCTTCAAGGTTTCAATCAAGAGAACCCAAGGAGAAGTCTGCATGTGGTCGGGTCCACATGTGATTATCATAGCCAGTTCAGTTGGATTGGTTGACCAACCATAATGACATGGTGGCCGGTTTCGGCAGCATGCTACATGTGTAAACATGTCCTCTGACGATGCTACAAACCAACTAAACATTGCAGACCACATGATCTTACATTGTATGGAACATTGCCAAGCATTTCCGATATATATGAGGTGGTTTCATCATAACTATCCCAGCACATTTGTCTTCCATGGTGGGATGATGGATAGGACTGTCATTTGGTAGCATAAAAACCTAGATATAAGGCACCTGAACCCTGTTGTCCCCACACTTGAAGGGTGAGTGAGTAAAATAAAATTTTGTGTGGCCTAGGACCTTTCACAATGTTGAGGTAATCCCGGGTAGTGTGATGTGCTTGGACACATAAATCCATCTTCTCAGACCAGAAGCAGACGGATGCACATTACATTTTGCAAAGGTGCAATGAGCACAATCGTAAATAACGCAGTGGTTGGAATCTAAATAACCAATATTTTGACTGTTGTAAGAGTGGAAACAGGAATTCTACATGTCTTCGTGTAGTTTTGCCTTGCATAAGTACGTTAAACTGACTGAACACATGAGTAGCATGAATGGATGTGTGAAATGAGTCATTCCCGTGAAAATTGGGAGCTTCAATAGTCATGCACTCTGTGTCGTATGCTCCGTGAAATCAAATGAGCTCTGTCAATGCTTCCATCCAACGCCTGGCTCTGGCTCTGATACCGAATGTGAGAGTGTGTGCTCTCTGAAAACTAGACCTTGGTATGTGGAGTGCACAGTCACAGCAGAATGATAGGCTTGGAGATGTTTGGAAGACAGAATTGGAAGTCGCAAGTTATGACAGATTGTGATAGATACAATGAACAATATACATGGTGTTTATTCTGTCTGGCCGGCTTGTCGTGGCCCAGCCGGCTACTCCGCTAGCTTGCTACAACAAGCTACTTGTACCTGTACCCGGTGCCCTACTTGCACCTAATTCTTAGTACCAACAGTGTCTGACTGTTGATCGTCGGCATCGATGGTCAGTCTTGTCTCTCGGCAATCTGCTGTGTTAGCTCGAAGCCTCCCAATGGTGGGTGCGTTTACCATATTGCGCAAGCCACCGGAGGTACTACGATCGTCATATGGTCGCAGTCACCAGTTTTGCAGTGGACGTTGACCACGACTGTAGTCGGAGATGCACCTCCAAGACAGCCCCCTGGCACGTAGCATAGCCATTACACTACTCTCCGAGAGGGTGAAAGTCACCATCACGTGGCGTATTTGAAGTGCAACACAAATGTGCAAGAGAAACATGTCCCTGGCATGTGAAGCACACTTGTTCACTTGCTCCTCCTCCTCCTCACGTCCTTGAGATTAAGCGAAGTCAAAATCAACCACGACTTTGATTTCCAAAAATCAGAAAAGGGTTCAGATGCGCCTGAAACTCAGTTGAGTTGAATGCCACACAAAGGTGCAAATGAAAAATACCCCCCTCCCCATGGAGGCGCGACGTCCCAGAACATCTGAGATACACTTTGAGAACAGTGTTGGTACCTCCAACATTGAAGTTGGCCTCTGGCTCCCAAGAGTTGTGCCCTATTGGGCACCCCTTCTACTGTACGCAAAACTGACGCCGACCTCCAATCTATCGGTCTACCAAAATCTTCTCCACCTCAAACTCCTCACTGCCTTCAATCTGGACAGTAGGAGGTGAAGCTATCCCGCGACCCTATAAGAAGGTGTTGGGTTCATGATAGGCGTGAAGCAGGGAGATGTGGAATACCAAATGGATGGTGTAATGAGCTAGAAGCTCAAGCCTGTAAGAAACAGCCGACTGCTTCTCCAGCATACAGAATGAACCCACCCATCTCGGCTTCAACTTGGAACTCCCAACTCCCATGAGTTGTAGGTTAGCAGAATTGAGCATGACCTGATCGTCCACTTGGAACTCCTCAAAGGTTTGATGCCTATCTGCTTGCTGCTTTTGCTGCTTCTATGCTTTTAACGGCCATTGCCGCACCATGTCCCACATGGTGGCGAATCCATGAGTAATCTACTACACAGCTAGAAGAGATGTTTCCGTAGCAAGTATGATTGGAATCAGTGGCTTGTACTCATAAACCACCTCAAACGGTGACTTCCTTGTTGATGCTGACACCACTCAGTTGTAGGTGAACTTCGCCACTCCGAGCTTCTCCTTGCAACCTTCACCATTCGATAGGACCATGCTCCATAGTAACTGCTTTAGTGTCTAGTTTGTACGCTCTGTCTGTCCATCGCTTTGCAGGTGATATGATGTGGTCAGCTATACCCTCATCTTTAGCTTCCTCATGAGATCTTTCCAAAACCGAATAGTGAAGCGTGGATCATGACTTGAGACCACCGATTGTGGCAATCCATGCAACTTGATGACATAACTGAGGAGGAGTTGAGCCGTCTCGGTAGCCGTGATACTCTCAAGACATGCGATAAAATGTCTCATCTTGGAGAATTGATCCACCACCACGAACACCTTGTTGTTGTCCTGCCGTGTCACAGACAACCCGCCGATGAAGTCAAACAAGATATCTGCCCATGGTTGTTCAAGGAAAGGCAATGGTTGTAGCTCCCCTAGTGACTCAGTCCTCTGCGCCTTGATGCATTGGCACACATGGCAACTGATCATGAACCTCTTGCAATCAGTCACCATTGACGACCACTTGTATTGGTGTGTGAAGGCTCTCACCGTCTTGTCGAAGCCAAAGTGACCCGAGTGGTGGGTAGCATGCGCCTCCCCGAGTAGCAACCGCTTCAAGGGCGCATAGTCTGGCACAAAAATCATCCGCTCTTACCCCCTTCTCCAATACACTCCATCCCACATGGCGTCTTTTAGTGCACCCCTGTGAACTGCCCATCCACGCTATAACCATGCTTGAACAGGCTATGCATGAGTGGAAATCCCATCAGCACTGATATGTTATTAAGCCTCAATTCAGGCCTCGTCGACAGAGGATGTGCCAAATTCAACTTTCCAGGCTTGTACTGGATCTCAGGGTCCAAACTTCCTTCCTAGACCTCTATCCAACGAGTTTTTCGGTGATTCAGGTTTGGCTGTATCTTCAAGTACTTTAGGAAATAGTGATCTGTGAAGACCACGTAGCACCGCAATTCGAGGTAGCACCTCCAAGGCTAGAATGCATGAATGACCACCAACATTTCTTTTTTGTGGATTGCGTTGTCTAGCTCCGCACCTTGCAACTTGCTAGACACATACGCAATCGGTTGCAACCCCTTTTCATGATCCAGAATTAGCACTGCCCCAATGGCTTAGTTGCTTGTGTCTGTCGCCATGACGTACTCCTTGGATGAATCCGGATGCACCAAGACCGGAGCATCACACATTATAGACTTGAGATCCTCAAAGTTCTTTTGCTCCTTCTTGCCCCATTCCGAGTGGTGATCCTTCTTCAACATCCATGTTAGCGGTTTGTCCTTCTGTATGTAACCACAGATGAACTTTTTGTAGTAGTTGACAAACCGTAGGAAGACCTGTATGTCATGCACACACTTTGGTATCGGCCACTGCTTCATTACTTCCACCTTCTTTGGATCCATGCAGAGATTGTAGCCTCTCACAATGTGACCAAGGAACTCCACCTCCCTTTTCTTGCGTTTGTATTAAGGGATCCGACTCACCTCATGTGTCCGCACGGTAGGCCGTGTGGACGCTCTTGAAATGTAGAAAACAAATCCCAGGGGTTGGCTCATGCGGTGGCTTCAAAGTGTGGTCCAACACTGTCCCTCTTGTTCAGCCTCAACGTTTTCCGGCATACTTTATGCCTTACTCTCCTTGAATTCAACTGAGCTCCGGCAATGATTTCGTCCAAAGTGTGGCCCCTACTCTGATACCAGATGTGAGAGTGTGTGGTTTCTGAAGGTTAGGCCTTGGAGTCTAGAGCACAGTCATAGCGGAAAGATAGAATTGTAGATGTTTAGAAGCTAAAACTGGAAAAACATATTTCATGACAACTTGTGACAGGTTAATTACAATGAGCAGTGTACAGCGTATTTACACTGTCTAGCCAGCTAGCCCCCGCACAGCCTGCTACTCTCCTAGCTTGCTACAACAAGCTACTTCCACCTGTACCCGGTGCCCTAGTTGCACCAATTGCTCAGTACAAGAAGTGTCCGGCTGTTGGTCGTCTTGATCGATGGTGTATCTTGTCTCCCGACGAGCTGTTGCATTTGCTCAATGCCTCTCGACAGTGGGTGTGGTCACCGTGTTGCGCACACCACCAGAGGTACTGCGACTATCCCATGGTCGCAGTCACTGGCTTTTCTGTGGCTGTTGACCGCGTCTATAGTCAGGGAGTCGCATCCGAGACAGTCCCTCTGCAGGAGCATAGCTATTACGCTACTCTCCGAGAGGGCAAAAGTCACCCTCGCGTGGCGTGTTCGGAACATCATGCAAAGGTGCAAGCAAAACATGCCCTTGGCATGTGGAGTACATTTTGCTTGCCCGATTGATCTCTCCTCCTCGTACTCGCGTCCTTGAGATAGAGCGAAGTCGAATCGACCGTGAGCCCGATTTCTGAAAATCAGAAAAAGGTCAAGATGCCTCTGAAACTTGGTTGAGTCCCCGAGAATGCCAGAAAAGATGGGCACCTCGTCATATGCATATTGCATATTGTATTTTCTCATCAGTCGAGACCCGGGCACACGTTTAACTACCGGTGCATCGGGAGACTTACCTTGTGTGGTTTCACTGTCAGTGACCCGTGTATTCCTTCTTCGAGCCTTTTGGCACAACAGGGATGACAAGGCATGTTGTGATGTGAGTTGTCCCCGTCTCTTTATATAGCTTACTATGACCACTTAGCCGTGTCCATGCTCGTGTAGATCCCTGATGCGGACCCAGCTGGCACCGAACCACCAACCGGTGAGAGCTCCACCCACCAGTAGCTGCCAGACAGCCGCCACGATGTCCCGGGTGCTTGCTGGGATGCTCTGCAGTTTTTCTGTAGTCACTAGAGTTTTCTCGGTGGAATGGCATCTGAGCCCCATTTGCATTTTTTACATTGTCTGTCCGTTGATTGATGCCGGACCTGTTTGTGTGACCAGTCGTAGCGTCTGGCTTGAGATTTTGCATCTCTAGGTTCAGACAGTGTTGTGTTTGGATATCTGTGCATAGAGTTATAGCCAAAACAGTGGTTTGTGTTGGTTTTAGGACAAACTCACACTGCCACATGCGTCATCCGCTGTGCGCCGCATCAGGTGTTTTTGCTATGTACTTGTGAGTTATCATCCCTCTCTCCATTACTAAGCTATTGGAGCTTATGAGACTTTTCATGTCTCCTTAGCCTGACCCTTACTACTTTTTGTACCTCCATGCTTGCTAGTGTGCCAACTGATAAGACAATGTCGCCATGCCAGCAACAGTAAGGTTAGGAATCTTCCTAGAAATTTCTAATGGTATTAGAGTAGTGGAACCCCTCTCGCTCAGTTGCGCCACAAATACACAGCAACGACAGGAGCAGTGAGAGTCACCGCCGCCGCCATATCCTGGGACCGGTCGTAGTCGAGGTTAGTTTTAGCGACCTCACCACTCAATTGCCACCACTATACCAAGAGTAGCTACAATAGTGAGGACCTCCAACAGCCATGCCAAGTAGCAGCAGCAGCAGCAGCACCTGGTGGCAGCAGGGGCTCTGTCTGGCTACCAGCCTGCACATACAAAAAGAGGAGAAGCAGCACGCGGTCACGGCTGTGAGCAATGGCAGCATGCAGCGGTGGCAGCAGCTTGCAACAACGATGTCATCAGTAGCCGCAAGCAACAACAGTAGTACAGCAGCAGCAGAAGCAGCAGCAGAGCAGCAGCAACATTGCAGCTGCTAAAGCAATAACATCAACAACAGCAACAACATCACTATAACAGTGGCAACGACTACAACAGCGCAACATTAGTTGCAGTGCACGTAGCAGTAACGGACCCGTTGTAGGAGTAGTAGTGGGCTTACACATCACTGGTGGTACACAATAGTGCTGTTGTGTAGCACTGCTACACAACTACATAGAAACTGTGCAACACTATGCAAGCCTACGCAACACTGCACAGGCCTGCGTAGCCCCTATCTAGTCGTGAGCAGGTGGTGATGCAGTCACCCCCACCAGTCACGCGGAGTCCGTGTGACTAAAAAAAAACCCGCTGGCATAAAATATGCAAGCGTAAAAACACTAGCTTTATTTTGCGCCAGCATAAAAATGTCGACATCATCACCTGCTGTGCTGACCTCAATATTTGCGAGGTCAAAATGTCAATCCATCTCAATGTAACAATGCAAATAGAATTGTTGTCAGTTCCCTATTCGGAGCGTTTTGACGTTTGACCCCATACTGGTGACTACGATGCCGCCAGTGCATGACAAGGGCAAAGGGCTAGGAGACCTCTCCTCTTCCTTCTCTTCAGGCATTATGAGTCCACGGTCGCAATCACTTGCGATCCACGAGCTTCGTCTATCGTAGGACGATATGCGCTGGTAGTAGCAGTAGTAGTCCAACATATTGCAAGAGATTGTGAAGTTCTTGCGGGGTTGTTTGGGGGCCTCACAACAGCCACTTGGAGAATCTACAAGAGTTGCGCCATTTGTTCAGTAGTCTACACCCTATACAACACCGAGACCTTAGCATCCCTCATCACAGGTTGACACCTAGGATGAGGAGGAGATAGAGGATGACACACGCGAGCATGAGATTTGTGTGCTTGAGGAGCGCATCCATGAGCTACGTCTGGGGTCACAACCTCTCACTCCGCCACCTTCTCGCCGTCAGGATCAGGCATGCCATTCAACAACATTCACATTTAATGGAATTTCTCTCATTGGTAGGCTCCCTATACCCCATCCACCATCGCCTGAGCCTGAGGTCGCCCTCCCCACAGAGCGGCGACCGAAGGACTTTGAGACATCTCCAACTCGTTGCGATAGCGACAAGGGTTTTGATTACTGGGAGACCTTGTTTCAGGTGTGGGCTGATTTTGAGGGCGTCAGGCCTTACTACCACAGCCAGTACCAGACCCGTGACGCTCACCAGGTCAAGCAGCAAGAGCGATGTGCGGTCTCCTCTATGCAATGCCGCGAGAGACTGTGTTCGACTTCCGACCCTTCTTGGGTGTGACCGGGACAGGGACTGGAGCAGATCCGTGCCATGGTTGGGAGTTGGCCCTGGCACTTCTCTCTACGGAGACCCATGCCATGAGGGCGGCCCGACTACATGAGTTTCACTCCCTCTGTCAAGGTCCCACAAAGCTTACAACTGACTATTGGAGGTACACAATGCACCTCTACACGCACCTTGGGACTGGTGGAGGGACGTAGTTGTGGACACTCGACACCATCATGATGGAGGCGCACTTCGACCACGTGAAGGTCTTTACGGGATTTGACCGTGTAGCTCTCTTTGAGTTGTCAGAGTCACTGCACGTACTTCCTTGGGCCCATCGCTACTTCATCCAGGCCACATCGGCTCATGAGGCTGCCATCGCCAATCAGCAGAGTCCACTTGTTGTAGTAGTGATTGCGACCCCTCCTACACCTCTGACCCAGCTCACTACTCCCACCTTCACCAGTTCCTCCTCCTCCTCCTCCTCTACTTCAAGCAGCCACATCAGGGCGTTACAACAACCACACAAGAGAAGAAGAGGAAGAAGCAATGTGGGAACGGAAAACAACAGTAGCAGCAGCCAGCGAGTAGTGGCAGTAGTCGTTCTGTCCACTACAACAACCGTGGCGGTGCACACCGCTACACAGAATATGAGCAGCCCCTTGACTGGACTCGGATCATGCACAACCTTCATGCAGTACACATGCAGCAGATTTCCTTGAGTGACACACGGATGGGGCGCATCGCGACCAAGATTGCAGCAGACACATCCGTTTCATCCAGCGGCAGTGGTGATGTGGAACCTCTGGATCGCACGATCGTGGAGCTTTGTCAGCTCCTGATTCTTTGTGTCTAGAATGTTGTCTTGGTGTGCTTTAATCCACCTAAGGGTCCATGGCTGCTTAGTGGAAAGAGACTTCCAAGGGAGGTGTGTGCTTTGGGTTGCCACAACACAAAGGGAGAAGAATTCTGGCAGAATGCAGGTTGAGGAAACTGAGAAAGGCTGAAGAATGTTAATGGTTTGGTGTGATTACATCAGATTCTTATAGCCTGTGATCTGTGCTTTCAAATGCATCCAAGCATGTCCAAAATGGAGCAGTAGAGCCCCTGTTATGGCCGTTGAAGTAACCCATGGTGGAGCCGTCCACCATGCCCACGAATGGGAGTGACGGGGGGTGCTTCGACGGTGGCCTGTCGAAGCACCCTTCCTGTCACTCCAACGTTGGGGGAGGCTCGCCCTGATCCAGGAGACCATCCACATACCTTCCTTCATGGCCCACATGCCTTTGGAGCTCACTGAAGTCGAACTCGGACCACTGGTGATGGAATTATCCCATCACCGATGACGGACACCCAGATTCTACCCACCTACCACCCCAACTTCGGATGGGGCTAACTTTCTGAATTCTCAACCAAATCGAGCAACTGAAAGCTCAAAACTGCATGGAAAAATCCAAGACGTCCAAATCTGTAATCAGATCATATATCCAACCACTTCCTAGTGGTCGAACAAGGAAAACGGGAAACGGCATCCATGGCAGGGGCACTTTTTGACAATCTCCCACGTGCACCTACTATGTCGGACGCCTCATGCTCACTCTCGCTTGTATACGCCTGCGCCTTCAATTCCTTCATAGCTTTTCAACCCAAGCCCAGCAAGGCTGATGACGTACCGATCATGGGGCTGCGCCTTGGTCAAGCAATCCGTGAGCATGTGCTTCGTGCTGCAATACTGCAGCATAACCTGTCCCTTCTCTACCATGTCACGTGTGTAGTGGTAGTGTACTTCTATGTGCTTCGTCCTCCTGTGCTGTGCCAGGTTGTTGGTCAGCGAGATGGAGCCGGTGTTGTCCTCCTGAACCACCGCAGGCTCCTACTGCATCATGCCTAGCTCCCCTAGCAATCTGCGGAGCCACACTGCTTCTTTGACCGCCTCGGCCAGAGCGATGTACTCCGCCTCCACTGTGGAGGTGGCGGCGCAGTCCTGCTTCCTACTGCACCACGAGACCGCTGCACATACAAGGAAGAACACATAGCCAGATGTGGACCTCCTCTTGTCCACATCACCGGCGTAGTCCGCGTCAGTGTAGCAGAACAGCCGCAAGGGGTCTGACTTCCCCTTTCATCGTACTTCAGGTGTGTGTGTCGCGTTGCCAAAAAGTATCAAAGGATGCGCTTCACGGCCATCTCGCGAAGTAGCCCAAGATTGGCCACGTACCTGCTGACCTGACCCACAGCGTAGGCCAAGTCCGGCCGAGTCGTCACCATGGCATCATCAGGCTGTCCACCACAGATTGGTAGGGCACCTGTGCCATGTCCTCCTTCCCCTTTTTAGTATGCGGCACCATTGCCGCACTCAGCACACAGCTTGTGGAGACCGGACTGCCCACCGGTTTGCATTCCTCCATGCCGTACCACTTCAGGACCTCAGCCACGTACTTGGCCTGCCCAAGCTCAAGCGTACGCGCCCTCCGGTTCCACGTAATGCTCACCCCGAGATAGTACTCGAACTCTCCCATGTCCGTCATCTTGAATCCGCTGCTCAGCTGCTCCTTGAGCTACTACAAAGCTACAAAGCTGGAAGATCTGATCCTATGCTCATCAGATTCTTAGATCTGATGAGCATAGGATCAGATCTTCCAGATAGAGTGTGACAATATGATGGAGCCCCTTGCTATGCCGCACATACACGCTATGGTCTGACTCACAATGCTTGAAGCTGAGCTCCGCCATGTAGCCGTCCATTTGCTGGTACCAGCACCTGGATGCCTATTTTAGCCTTTACAAGGCATTCCGTAGCTTGCATACCTTGCTCTTCGGTGCATCCACCCCTTCCGGCACCTCAATGTAGATCTCCTTGTCGATGATGCTGTTAAGGAATGCCGTCTTGACATCCATTTTGTGGATCTCCATGTCCTTTGAGGTTGCCACCGCAAGGATCGTCCGGATGCTCGTGAACTTGGTGACGGGTGTAAATGTCTCTTCGTAGTGTTCGCCTTTTCGCTCCGTGTACCCCATCGCCACCAGCTGTGCCTTATATTTCTCCACCTTGCTGTCCTTGGTGAGATTCACCTTGAACACCCACTTAGAGCTGATCACCTTTGCCCCCTCAGGCTGATCCACCGGCTCCCAAGTGCCGTTCTCAGCAAGGGATGCAATTTCAGATTTTATCGCTTCGCCCCATTGCTGCCCGTCAGGCCGTGCAAGCGCCTCTTGCACAGTTGTCGGCTCTTTTACAGCTGCCATCATGCACTACGCCATGCCGACTCAACGACCTGTGCTTGTGTCGTACCGCTTCACTGCATTCTGCTGCCTTCAACTACGACGTAGTGACTTTGGCGACGCTGGCTACTGGTCCTGCTCCTGCCCTGCTGCAACATTGTCCTTGGTCGCGGGCTCCCCCACATCAGCTACTGTGTCCTGTGCTCCAGGGGCACCTGCACCTGCTGCGTTATTTTGCTACGCTCCAACATCATCGTTCTTTGAAGACCCGTCATTGACCTTTACAGCCGTTGGCTCCTCCTCACGCTTAAAGAGTTAGAACCACGCCTCCTGCTTTGGTGAGCGAGTTGCGTCAATGGTGTTGCTGCTGTTGTAGTAGCTTTGTTGCTCATCAAATGTGACGTCGTGGCAGGTGATGATGTCTTGCGTCCGTAGATCAAAGAGGCAGTACGCCTTAACTGCACTCTCATACCCGACGAATGCATACGCTTTTGCACGCAGATCCAATTTGGAGTCTTTTCTTTGTGCGGCCTGTACCAGCACGTGTGCCTTGCACCCAAATGCCTTCAGGTGCGCCACACTTGGGGTTTGCCTGCTCCACGCCTCCTGCGGTGTTTTCTAGTCGCCCTTCTCCTTTAGCACTGTCGTGGGGATGAGGTTGGTGAAGTGGCAAGCCGTACCCACGGCCTCGGCCCACAAGCTCTGTGGTAGTTTAACGTCCACGAGCATCGTCCGCCCCATAGTGAGTAGCGTCTGATTTGCATGCTCCACCAGGCCATTAGATTCAGGCGTGTATGGAGTGGTCGGCTGTCATTCAATCCCTTGCTCCTTCAGCCATCCTCCACAGCACACGTAATCACTGCCATTATCGCTAAGTAGCTCTTTGACCTTGTGGCCAGTCTGCCTCTCCACAGCTGCGACGTACTTCAGGATCCGGTCAAGCACCACGCTTTTCTGCTTCAGGAAGTAGACATAAAGTTTTTTGCTCTAATAGTCGATGAAGGTGACGAACTACTGTGCGCCCCGAATGGCTGGCGTCTTGATCGGCCTGCATACATCACTGTGCACGACCTCGAGCAGGTTCTTGGATCGCCACTAGCTGTCTTCAAACGGCTTGCGCTTTGCCTTGCCCATGATGCGAGGCGCACACTTGTGCTCTGCGGAATCTGTTGCTACGTCTGCTGCACCGGTGATGTTGAGGCCGCGAACCATGTCGCGCTTCGCCATCTCTTGCACGACTACGGGCGACAAGTGCCCCAGCCGCCGATGCCATAGCTGCAGGTCTGCTTCCCCCGCCTTTTGCGAGGTTGAAGATACGTGCTGGCTGGTCTGCTGCATCTGCTTTCGAGGGGATGACCTTTGTCTCAACGATGTAGAGACCTCCCTTACACTTTGCTTCGAGCACGATCTCACCACCGCCATCCATCCGCATGATGGCACCTTTCCTATGGAAGAGTATTTCATACCCCTTGTCTCTCAAGCGGCTTACACTCAACATGTTGCACGTTTTGTATAACACACTGCACCTTTTTACCACCAACCACCACCTCCACGCCCACATCACCTTGGCCAGCCGCAGGTTCGACCTTGTCGTTGGCGACCACCACAAACTTCGCAGAATTGGTGTAGTTGATGAACCCCACCTTCTCGACTTGGGTATGCTCCTCCACACCTCAGTCAAGGCACCACCGGTTGGAACCCTTCAGGTTGTGAATCTTCGTTCCATTGAGGAGCGCCTTCTTACCTTTGGCGCCTTTGCCACCGGCCTGTGCCTACTCTGAACACTCCTTGGCCCAATGGCCCTCCTTGCCATAATTATGGTGTGCACCCTTCTTGGAGCCCTTCTTGCCGCCGCCCTTACCGTTGCCTCACTTGCCGCTACTGCTACCACCCTATTCTTGGATGACCAGGGCCGTTGAGGATGACGAGCTCTCGCCACCGCTGCGACGGTGCACCTCGTTGCGGATGTACTCGGCGACTACGTCGTAGGTGAGTTTATCCTCCTCCCAACCTCCCAATACGGTGATGAGAGGGCTCCAACTGTCAGGTAGAGCTACGAGGAGCGCCATCGCCTACATCTTTGTGTCAATCTTCCACCCCACATTATTGTATTGTCAGGCAAGAGACTCGATCTGTTGTATGGCGAAAATGACGTCCTCACCCTCACCCTCTTCGATCCTCACCGTCAAGAGTCACTTCATTGAGAAGATCTTGTCAGCTAGGGATGTTAAATGGTGGATAGAGCAGAACTTCTTCCATGAGTATGCCACCAAAGCGCAGCCATGGATATAGCCCCATTGAGATTCGTACAACGCCGACAGTAGGAGCATCAGCACCTCCGTGTTTTTCTTAGCGAAGGCCGTCTTCTCCTCGTCCGTTGTGCTCACACCTTGAACCTCCGTACCCTTCATAAGCTTATGCAGTTCCTTGTGCACAAGGTGGATCTCAAAATGCCACTTCCATAGCCCAAATCCAGGGCCATCCATGTACTTTTGGGTGGGCGAGGACTCTATCTTCTGTGCCATGTTGAATTTCTGCTATGCACAGTCTCAAACAACGACAGCGAAGTCACCCGGAGCGACACTCCCGTGCGTTGGAGAAGCCGTCAATGTCTGGGCAGGCAGATCAGGGCTGTGGACCCATAACCCTTTGTCAGGAATGCTATCTTAGCATGCTATGATCTGCTTAAGTGTCCACGGCTGCTTAGTGCAAAGGGACTTCCAAGGGAGGTGTGTGCTTTGGGTCGCCATAACACCAAGGGAGCATAATTTTGGCAGAATACAAGTTGCGGAAACTGAGAAGGGCTGAAGACCATAAATGGGTTGTTATTTTGGTGAGATTATACCATATTATTATAGCCTGTGATCTCAGCTATCCAACGCATCCAAACATGCCCAAAATGGAGTAGTAGATTCCCTGCTACGGCCGTTGAAGTAACCCATGGTGGAGCTCACACCATGCCCACGAAAGGGATTGATGGGAGGCATTTCGACAATGGCCATTTTAAAGCGCCCTTCCTATCACTCCAATGTGGGGGGAGGCCTGCCCTGGTTGAGGAGACCATCCACATCCCTTCCTTCATGGCCCACATGCCTTTGGAGCTTATTGAAGTCAAAATTGGACCACCGGTGATGGAATTATCCCGTCACCAATAACGGACACTCACATTCCACCCACCTACAACCCGAACTTCAGATGGAGCTTTCAGAATTCTCAACCAAATCGAGCAACTGTAATCTCGAAACTTCATGGTAAAATTCAGGAAGTCCAAATTTGCAATCAGATCATACATCCAACCACTTCCTAGTGGTCGAACCAGGAAAACGGCAAACAACATCCATGGCAGGGGTACTTTTTTACACTTCATACTCAGGGAGGTGCGAGTGTGTTGTCACAGCCAAGTGGTCCCGAGAAAGCTTTTTTTTACTACGTCTGCTGCCCGTGATGATACTCGTGGTGGATCTCAGTTGGCTTGTGATGAGAATGGCCCTGACACTATTGACTGGCTTGACAATTCAGAGATCCGTGCTGTTCGTCATCGTCATGAGTCCTCTGCTACGTGTCCAGCAGTGGTATGTTGCTTATTTTCAACGACTGGTCATGAGCTGAGTGGCACCTGGATCATCGACTCTGGTGCCACCCATCACATGACCTGTGGCCATAGTGACTTCGATGTGCTCTATCACGTTGCGTCCGTTCGGTCCGTTCGCACAGGGTCTGGTCAGTCGTTCTCTTTGCAGGGGATTGGGATCATGCGGTTTGATGGCCTGTCTCGCCCCTTGTACATTTCTGATGTGCTCTTTGTCCGTGCTCTTGAGCTCAGCCTGCTTCTGTTTGTGCATGCACCAGGATGGGTCTCACTGTTGAGCACTGTGCTGAATGTGCAACAGTGATTGCTCTTGACACACATGCCATCGTGACTCGTGCCTCTGTTGTTGATGACCTCTATGATGTGTCTCATTGTATTCCCTCTGTTTTCTCTCCCCCTCTCTCTTTTGTGTGTGTGTTTGTCACTAGTGTTCTCTCCCCTGAGCACCAGCTCTTGTTACATTGTCGCCTCTCCCATGTGAGCTCAGCCATTATGTCCAAGCTCATTCGATCTCAGCAAGCCCTCGGTCTTGATGCGTCTCCCTTTGAGAAGCCATCCAAGACCAATTTTCTTCGTTGTGCCCAAGGTAAGATGCATCGCTGATCTTACCCTGACTTCTCCTTCCGGGCACTACGCCCACTAGAGTTGCTCCACTCACACCTTCTTGGTCCTCTCTCGGTCGAGTACCTCTGTGATTGGGGTTGATATGTTCTCACCTTGACCGATGACTTCACCCGGATGCGGTGGGTCTATAGCCTCTGCCACAAGAGTGATGCCGCGCTGGCGGTCTGCCTGTGGCTTGTGATGGCTGAGCGTAAGTCTCATCACACCCTATACACGTTTTGAACGGAATGTGGTGGCGAGTTCTTAGAAGAGATGGATGCCTACTTTGCTCAGCACGGTATATTTCACCAGCTCTCTGCCCCTACTCCACCATTGCAGAACAGTGTGTCTGAGCGTTGGAACCGCACTATGGAGGATGTATTTCATGCTATGCGGTCTGAGTACGGTCTCCCGTAGTCCTTTGCCTTTGAGGGCTTCTCCTACATGACGTGGGTCTGGAACAACTTGCTGCATGGTTCGCGTCCAGACCATGTCACGTTGTACGAGTTGTGGTTCTGCCATTGTGATGATCTTCGTCTCCTCCACATTTGGGGGTCCCTCGCCTACGGCTGGTACAACAAGGACCAGCAAGGGTCTGCATGTGTACGCATGTGTACCTTCCTTAGCATCTTCCTACGGTCAAAGGCCTAACGCTTTTGGGACCCTACTCCCCATCGCATTGTCGAGTCTCAAGATGCTCTCCTCTTTGAGGCTCTCACCTACCGCGACTTGTCCAACATTCTGTTGCTGGCCGCTGACCACGTTCCTACTTGTGTAGCCTGTCGGCGGATGGGGGAGTCTAATCCCACGGATGGGTCCATCCGTGCCTCCTGGCCTGCGGTCCGGTCTCCGGCTACTGACGATCCGACCATCGTGGTTGTGGGTCCTATAGCCTTATGAGTTCCCTTTGGCCCACTTGATCCCGTGCCGGTGTCAGACCCCTCAGGCACACCTGATCCCATACCAGTGTCGGTCCCCTCTGAAACACCTGATTCCGTGCCAGACCCCTCTAGTACAACGGATCTCGTGCCACTGTTGGTCCCATTTGACACACCTGATCCCATGCTAGTGTCAGTCCCCTGTGTCACATCCACTCCCGTGCATGTACCTATTTCCCATGCGGCTATGGCCTAGCAACCTTCTCTGCAGCTTGAGGTGAGCACCTCAAAATCGGGCTACTCCCGCGAGCCCGGTGGTCGTTTCCGACCACTAGCCTCTGGGGCTGAGCGGACTGCTGACCTAGTGCCTAGACGCCCGACTTGTAGTGTTCTGAGTGGTGAGCCTGGCACGAAGGCCCTTAGATTGAGTGTCTAGGGAGACTACACTGAGGTGCATCTAGCATATCCTGTCGAGCATAAGTTGGTCTCCCGAGAGTTCTCGATCGCTTGCGATGCCGTAGCCGAACTTCCGTGGTGAGACTGAGGCATGTGTCTTAGCCACCTAGAGTTGTCCCTTGGACGACGCCTGATCCAGGCACGTTGAAGGAGGCACTCTTAGCTCAGGATGCTGAGTTGTGACGTACTGCTTGAGAGGATGAGCTGAGAGCCATCCGTGAGTACGGGGTCTATGAGCGTGTCGACCCTTCGCCTGGGCGGAAGGTTGTACGGGCCAAGTGGGTCTTTCACAAGAAGGTGAAGCCTGATGGTACACTGGATCGCTACAAGGCTCGCTTGACGGCGAAGAGATTCTCACAGGTTGAGGGTGTAAATTTCACTGACAGCTTTACACCTGTTGGCTGCATGACCACCACTCGCACTTTGCTCGGGGTGCTCACCATTACTGGGAGCTTCCCCAGATGGATGTGAACAAAGGGTTCCTCTATGGCACCTTAGAGGAGGACATCTACATGGTCCAGCCACCTAGATTCGAGGTCGGTGACAAGGTCTGGCACTTGTGCAAGGCCCTGTACGACTTAAAAAAATCACTCAGGTAATAAAACTTGGATATCACCGGCACATTGACATGTGCCAGTTGAGTGCAAAGTGACGCTGACTCGTCCCTCTTTCTCAGACGGACATCTGAGAGCTTCACCGCCATCCTCATCTACGTGGACAACCACCTGATTGCATCTCCTTATATGAAGGCCATGAAGGAGGCCAAGGCAGTCCTTGAGGTTGCCTACAGGATGAAGGACCTTTGTCTTGTACCTTTACTTCTCGAGATGAAGATCACACGTGATAGTTAGCGACGGACACTCCTTTTGGATCAGGTACATTACGACTGCGTTGTGGGGGAGAGAATTGCTGACATCCTTAGTGTAGTTCCCATAGCCTCCATCCCCATCACACATGAAGAGCAAAATGCTATGAAGGTGGATGATCCAGCAGAGGTGGGAGAGAGAGTGGATGTGACCCAGTACTTGTGACCCGATACATGACCCGACATTGCCTTCACCGTCAACTTTCTTGCACAGTTTTCATATTGTTCTTGGGCGAGAGCCCTTCACGAGGCTATGCGAGTGGTGCGGTACGTGGTCTCCACATCGTACCTCCAACTCTACTTTTGACGACAGTGTTCAGTGGTAGTCAATGGCTACACAGACATTGACTAGGCGTGGAGTCCTAATGGGCACAGTCGGATAGGCTACGTGGTCTTGCTTGGTGGCACAGCTGAGTCGTGGCGTAGTGGCAAGCAGGGTTGTATCGCACGTAGTTCATCAGAGGCTAAGTATGTTGCTCTGGGGGCTGGGGCTACTGAGGCGGTGTGGCTATGTCTGTTTTGAGAGTTGTGTCTGTCTTTTCCTTGCATTATTTTGCGCTATGACAACCAGAGTGTTCTTGCCATTGTAAAACTCCGGTGTGTTTCATGTGCACGCAAAACTCATTGCTGTTGAGCATCACTTTGTGCGTGATCTTGTGGAGCGACATGTGATCACCGTCATCTGGGGGCACGGACATGCAGCGGGCTGACTTTTTTATGAAGGCACTTGCGTGTGGAAAAATGCGTGGAAGCTTCCTGGCGATAATACCGCTGACTAGGCATCAGTGCCTGGTCAGACGGTGACGGCAGTCACAAGTTGTGCACACAACGGCAAGGGTCAGGCTAGGGGACAAAAGGCAAAGTGTCAAAATGCTTCAATAGCATTTGCAGAGAGAGAATGACAAATGATAGGTCCATGGCATAAGTACCTGCCGTGGCACACGGCGGGTGTCGCACGCGACAGTGTAAGGTCTGTCCTAAAACCGACCCAAAATCACTGTTTTGGTCGTAACTCAGCGTAGACAAGTCAGAACGCTACGCCGTCTGAACCTACACGTGCAGAATCTCAAGCCAGATTCTACGACTGGTCACATGCATGCATCCGGTAACAAACGGTGGACACACAATGCAAAGACATGCAAATCGGGCCCACGGCCAGTCCACCGATGAAATCCTACAAGCTACAGAAAAACTGCAGAAGGTCCTAGACAATATCTAGGACTCTGGGGCAACCGTCGATCAGATCCGAGCAGGTAGTCCACCACCAGACGACGCCCCGGTGCCACCTGGGTCTGCATCAGGGATCTGCACGAGCATGGACATGGCCGAGTGGTCACAGTAAACTGTACTGGTCGACATGAACGTCACAAATCACAATACTCCCCCATGACCCGATGGTACGCATGTCCATACACGTGCAGCACTGAGACGAGTGCAACAACGAGTGCAAAAACAGTCGTGACACAGACACAGACACACCCCATACTCAACCACTCTCACGTAAGGGGCAAAGCCTAATGGAATGAATGGCCACCAGAAACTTCCCGTGCGCCAGTACCTTCGTCAAGAAGTCAGTACGCTACATGTCAGTGCCGACCCATATGACGGAGATCACGTGTCGCTCCACCAGATCACGCATGAAGTGATGCTCAACCACAATGTGCTTCCTGCGAGCATGAAAGACACTAGAGTTCTCCACAATGGCAAGAGCAATCTGGTTGTCACAACGAAGCACAATGGTGGGCACCGATTGACCCAGCTCAAGGAACAGGCAATGTAGCCACACTGCCTCAGCAACCCCTGCACCCAGAGCAACATACTCTGCCTCCAAAGAGCTACGTGCGATGCAGCCCTGCTTCCCACTATGCAAGGACATAGCGGTACCACCAAGCAGGAACACGTAACCGGTGCGACTGCGTCCATCTAGGCTTCAGGCCCAGTCGCTGTCGGTGTAGCTGTCAAGAACCACTGAACACTGCCGGCAAAAGCAGAGTCTGAGGTACGGCGTGGAAACCACGTACCGCACTACTCGCACAGCCACCTGGAGGGCTCTAGCACGTGGAGTCTATGAAAAATTGTGCAAGGAGGTTGACGGCAAAAGCGATGTCGGGGCGTGTGGTAGTGGCCAGGTACATCACAGATCCGATGAGGCGGAGGTACAAGGTCACATGCACTGTCTCCCCCAGTTGTGTGGGATTGTCCGCCTTTAGAGAGTCCTGCCCGTCTGGTGTGAGAGGTGCGGAGGCCATTGGCACTGTGCCAAGGAGGTCACTGAAGCGCTCCCCCACAACACGTGCATATCAGGCCTGATGCAACAGAAACGTCCGGCGTCTGTGGTCTCGTACAATCTCCATGCCAAGAAACACCGTTGCAAGACCAAGGTCCTTCATACTATAGGCAGTCTGGAGGACGGCCTTGGCCTCCTTCACGGTCTCCATGGAGGGAGACACGATCAGGAGGTCATCCACATAGATCAGGATGGCAGTGAATCGCTCAAGCACTTATCGGATGAAAAGAGAGGGATCTGCCTCGCTCTATACATATCCCACATGAGTCATAGTGCCTGTGATCTCCCGGTTCCAGCACCGAGGAGACTGTTTGAGTCCGTACAAGGACTTGCGCAAGCGCCAGACCTTGTCACCATCCTCAAAGCCTGGTTTCTGGACCTCGTAAATCTCCTCATCCAGAGAGCCATGGAGGAACGCATTGTTCACATCCATCTGGTGCAGTTCCCAGTCATGCTGAGCCACCACACAAAACAGAGTGCGAGCTGAGGTCATGCAGCCGACATGGGCAAAGGTATCAGTGTAATGAACACCCTCGATCTGAGAGTACCCGTTGACGACCAAGCGCGCCTTGTGGCATTCTAGTGAGCCATCCCGCGTCACCTTCTTGCGAAAGACCCACTTGACCTGAATAGCCTTCCTCCCAGGTGGAAGGTCGACTAGCTCGTAAATTCTGTGCTCTCGGGTGGCACGAAGCTCATCCTCGCAGGCGGCACGCCAGGCGTCGGCATCCTCTGATGAGAGGGCGTCCCTCAGTATGCCCGGATCAGGCGCCAATGAGGGAGAGCTCTGAGTGGCGAGTGCACACGCCTCAGAACTGGGCCTGACGACCACAAGGTCAGCTGCTGCATCACAAGCGGTACGAAACTCGCGAGTGAGGAGATCGTGCCCCACAGGACACGCTGGATGTACCTTTGTGTGATGTGTACGGACACTCAGGCCGAGGGCCTTTGTGCCGGGATCGCCACTCGCAACGCTGCGAGTGGAGCGCCTGGATGCGGGATCTGACACTCGCTGGGCTCCGGAGCCCAACGGTCGACGACGACCACCGGGCTCACGTGAGTAGCCTGGGCTCGAAGGGCTGACCGCAGGCTCAGAGACAAGCACGACCACATCCGGTGAGGACTGAGGCACAGGGGCAGGTGATGTAGTGGGAGGAGAGGCTGGTGAACGGATGGGCGACGCAGGACTGGGAGTGGTAGCAGGACCGCCAACAGAGACAGGAGTACCGGTGGACAGAGGGACAACATCATGGGTGTCTGTGGGACGCGAGGGTGTAGGAGAAGAGACAGGCTGGATGGGAGAGGTCTCTGGGCCAACAACAATGATCGCCGGGTCATCAAGAGCCAGAGACCGAGAAGTGGAGGGGGCTCCAACGGACACATCAGCCGGACGAGAGGTGCTCGTAGGCTCAGACTCCCCTATCCGTCGAGAAACCTCACACGTAGGAATGTGTGTGACAGACATCGACACAATCGAGGTCAGATCGCGGTAGGTAAGAGACTCAAAGAAGAGAACGTCGCGGGACTCAACAATGCGACGATGGGCGGGGTCCCAAAAACGCCAGACCTTCGACCGCGGAGAGATGCCAACGAAGGCACACAAGCGATCCCGTGGAGAGACCTTGGACCCCTGCTGATCCTCAGTGTAACACACAGAAGCCACTGAGCCCCAGACACAAACAAGACGCATATCGGCACCATGGCCGAACCAGAGCTCATACGGTGTAACGTGGTCCAGAAGAGGACCGTGTAGGAGGCGGTTCCAGACCCACGTCATGTAGGCAAATCCTTCGAAGGCAAAGGATTCCGGGAGACCGCACTCATACCGTATAGCACGAACCGCATCCTCCATGATGCGGATGCGTTCTGCTGAGGAGTGGCAGGAGCAGAGACCTGGTGAAAAATATCGCGCTCGGCAAAGAAACTGTCCATGTCGCCAAGAAACTTGCCACCGCGATCCGAGTGAAAGGTATGTAGCGAGTGGCGAGACTGACGCTCAGCCATCACTAGCCAGAGACGAACCGCAAGAGCGGCATCACTCTTCTGGCGCAGGCTGTAGACCCATCGCATCCGGGTGAATTCATCGGTCAGGGTCAGGACATATCGGCCCCTATCGGATAAGGACTCGACAGGGAGAGGACCGAGAAGGTCCGAATGGACCAGCTCGAGGGGGCAAAGGGCTCGAGAACGGGAGTCAGGGTAGGTGCAGTGATACATCTTACCCTGAGCGCAGAACAGACAATCGGTCTTGGGTGGCTTCTCGAAAGAGGCGCGTCAAGACCAAGGGCGGGATATCTCCTAATGAGCTTCGACACAGTGTCGGAGCCCACATGACACAGACTTCGATGCAGCAGGCGCTGGTGCTCAGCAGACAGGACACCAATGACAAACACATGAGCAAGAGGGGAAGGGGAGCAAGGAGAGGAAGAGATCCGAGGAACACGATACAGATCATCCACAACAGAGGCACGAAGAACAACAATGCGAGTATCAAGAGCAGTCACTGTCGCGGAGTCGGCAATGTGCTCCACAGAGAGTCCCATCAGAGTGCAGGCACACACAGAGAGCGAGCTGAGCTCAAGGTCAGGCACAAAAACCACGTCGGAGAGATACAAGGGGCCAGACGGACCATCGAAGCACACAACCCCAACACCCTCAACTGGCAAGGACTGACCAGAGCCTGTGCGAACGGAACAAACAGACGCCACAGGACCAAGGACAACGAAGTCACTACGACGACATGTCATGTGTTGAGTGGCACCGGAATCGATGATCCAAGTGCCACCCGAATCATGACTCGAGGACGTCACGATACAACGGGCAATGGAACACTTGGCTGCAGACGGGCGCTTGGCAACAGAGGAGGGAGAACGACGAAGGGCGCACAGGTGAGACTCAGAAATCAAATATGTACTGTCAGGCCCATCATCATCACATACCAGCTGTGCTCCCCCACACGAGTCATCACGAGAGACGAGAACAGATGAACAAACAGTCTGTGAACCACCCGGCTATGATGACACACTCGCACCTCCCTGAGAGCAAAGCGCCAGGAGCTGACGGAGCTCGGCGATGGTGTGGTCACGGGGGTCCGGGTCTCTGCTGCTCGCTGGTGGGGAAGCGGGAACTGCTGCGGTCGTGGTTGCCGCACGATCAGATGTTGTGCTACTCGACGCGGACCACTGTGCGTATGCAGCTTGAAGACTGTGAGTGATCCGTGCCCAGTCAAGCGGCTGTTGGCACTCGGTGTATCGGTGAGCGCCTCCACAGTTGTAGCAGTGAACAGTGCATCCACTGCTACTGCCTAATGACTGCTGCTACGGTGACTACTATTGGCCCGAGCCACGCTTCTTTCTGCTCTTCTTCCCCTGTGCTGCTGCCGCCACACCTTAAGTCTGAGTCGGGGTAGCTGGGGTGGAAGGGGAAGAGGAGGGCCTATCAAAGGATGGAGATGTGAACTGTGAGAGAGGCGTTGGTGGTGATGTGATGACCGGTGCAGCAAGTGAACTCTCCTGGTGGGCTACGGCTGCCTCACGAGCGGATGTCACCTGGAGGAAAAGTTGATGCGCCCAAGGAAGAAGCTGAAGGGAGGTGGAGAAAGGCTCGAGCGCGGAATCGTTGTACCTCGTGAAGATGTCGGCATGCTCAAGACGGACTCCGATCACGAGCGTGCGAAGCGTCCACAGCTGTGTCCCTCCTGCGGTCCCAAGGCGCGTGTAGATGCGCATGACGCGTCGCCAGTAAGCGGCTGTGGGCTCGGCAATTCCCTGACAAAGGGAGTGGAAGGTGCAGATGTGAGCCGCGCGGGTGGCGTGCGTCTCTGCAGCAAGCAGGGACAATGCCAGCTCCCAGCCCCGACGTGGGTCAGCACCCGCACCTGTGTCGGGCTCTCCAAGGAAGGGGCGAAATTCCACAACAGTCTCGCGAGGCATGGCGTAAAGAAGTCCGCACATCACCTGAGCCACTGTCAGCACCTGAGCACGGTCCGTAACCTGGTGCTGACTGTGGTAGTAGGGCCAAACTCCCTCGGAAGTGGCCCAGACCTGATAAAGGGTCTCCCAGA
The DNA here is from genome assembly GCA_023375785.1 of Penium margaritaceum. Taxonomy (NCBI): domain Eukaryota; kingdom Viridiplantae; phylum Streptophyta; class Zygnematophyceae; order Desmidiales; family Peniaceae; genus Penium; species Penium margaritaceum. The sequence continues at coordinate 76,571 of SZWC01000883.1, read as the reverse complement.
AGTCAAAGCCATCCTCGTTGACATATCGTGGGGGCAGTGTCTTGAAGTCCTTAGGTTGCCCCTCTGTAGGGAGAGCAACCACAGGATGGGAAAGACGAGGGATAGGGAAGACATCGGGACGAGGAAAGTCACCAAGTTAGTTCTCAGGCGAAGATCGGATCGCTGGGAACGGGGAACCGGAACGCGTCTGCAACTGGCAAAGACGCTCCTAAAGTACGCGAATCTCCCTCTCGGGAGTGTCATCGTCCATGCCTGGCATATCAGGGTCCTCCTCCAAAGGATCAAGAAGTGGCGGGTCTTGTCCTGCCGCTCTCTTCGGTGTAGATGCTAACTGTTGTGCAGAAGGTGTGACACCGCCGACTCCCCCGGAGGTGTGTTGTGGGGCTGTGGACTAACTCTGAAGATGATCAGTGAGCGTGCGGATGGCGTCGGTGTGCTGCTGCTGGAGGCAACATATGTCATCCTGCTGAATCTGCAGGTCCACAATGGCCTGCAAGAGTGGGCTCATGACCCCGGAGTAGGAGGAAGAAGGATCTGGCGGTCCTTTGTCTTTGTCATCGGTCGGAGCCATGTCAGCGCTAAGTATGGGGTTGAACGTCAAAAATGCTCTGAAGGAGAAACCAACAGCGTTTCTCGAGGAGTTGAAACATTCAGGAAAATTGACATTCTGACCCCAAAATTGCTGACGTCAACACAGCCGATGATGACGTCAGCGTTTCTTACGCTAGCCAAAAAACGCCAGCGATTAGCGTTTTTGCATTAGTGTTTTTACGCCAGCGATTTTTTTAGGAAGGTCATGCGAGCTCCGCGTGACCGGTGGGGGTGACCTCATCACCCCCTGCTTGCGGTTGCGCATGGGCTACGCAGGCCAGCACAGTGCCACACAGGCCTACGCAGTGCTGCGCAGTTCCTATGTAGTAGAAACTGCGCAGTAGCTGCAATGCTGATGCTGCGCTGCTGCAATGTTGCTGCTGCGCAGCTGCTACTTCCGCTGCTACTGCTTTGCTACTACTGCACTGCAGTCGCTATAGCAGCTGCAATGCTATTGCTGCACTGCTGCTGCTTCCGCTGCTGCTACTACACTGTTGTTGCTGCTCGCGGCTACTGATGCCGCCGCTACTGCGAGCTGTTGCGGCCGCTACGCGCTGTCAATGCTCGCAGCCGCCGCCGCAAGCTGCTGCTGCGAGCTGCTACTCCTTTCTTTTTTGTATAGGCAAGCAGCCAGACACGGCTACTGCTGCCACCCGGTGGTGCTGCTGCTGCTGTCGCTGCTGCAAGAGTTAGTAAATGTCGCAGCTCATCCGATGTGGTGGTGGGGACTGAGTGATGACGTCGTTGAAAAATGGCTACGACAAGTCCCAGGAAACGGCGTCGGCAGTGACTCTCACTGCTGCTGCAGGTGCTGCGTCTCTGTGGCGCAGCTCAGCGAGAGGACTCTCGCTTCTCTGATACCATGAAAAAATGCATGGAAGCTTCCTATTGATATTACCGTTGACTAGGTGTCAGTGCCTGGTCAGACGGTGACGACAGTCACAAGTCGTGCACACAACGGCAAGGGTCTGGCTAGGAGACACAAGGCAAAGTGCCAGAATGCTTCAATAGCATTTGCAAAGAGAGAATGACAAATGACAGGTCCATGGCATAAGTACCCGCCGCAGCGCACGGCGGGTGTCGCACGCGGCAGTGCATGGTCTGTCCTAAAACCGGCCCAAAACCACTGTTTTGGCCGTAACTCAGCGTAGACAAGTCAGAACGCTACGCCGTTTGAACCTACACGTGCAGAATCACAAGCCGGACGCTACGACTGGTCACATGCATGCATCCGGCAAGAAACGGTGGACACACAATGCAAAGACATGCAAATCGGGCCCACGACCAGTCCACCGATAAAATCCTACAAGCTGCAGAAAAACTGCAGAATGTCCCATACAGCATCCGGGACTCTGGGGCGACCGTCGATCAGCTCCGAGCAGATAGTCCACGACCAGACGACGCCCCGGTGCCACGTGGGTCCGCATCAGGGATCTGAACGAGCATGGACACGGCCGAGTGGTCACACTAAATTGTACATGTCGACAGGAACGTCACAAATCACAACATCGTGTAGAAAATTCATGGTGGCCAAGCTAGAAAACCTAGGCAGCAGGTCGCGGCAGTGGCATTGTTGATGCAACGTGCGGGCTTCCACGCTCGTTGCATAAGTCTGCTGTCCCCTCAGTCTGCTGATCTAGAGTCTAAGTCTGGAAGCTCTGGGTTTGTTACTCAGAAACGCGCGCGCCAGTGTTAGCGCCAGAAAGCAGCTGAAAACTGAAACTGACTGATTTGGAATGAAGAATGAGCAACAATGGGAGGCCCCTTCAAGTTTTAGCTCCCCCCCACTAGTGTAGAACTTGTTACTCAGCTAACCAGCCAATCAGAAAATAGTCCTAGACCTATTTTCTGGCAGGCAGGGTTTTCTCGGTGAGCCCTGCCAGACACCCGACAGCCCAAAACCCGGGCGTCGTCCGTTTTGCCTGAAAACTGGATCATACCATAATACCGACGCTGCGAAGGCAGTCATGCGGTCAGAATCAGCTAGAAAAATACCAGCAAGGAATTATGGCTGTCCAAATCCAGGTAGTGCCTACAACAGTCAGCGATGCCAAACAGGGCCATACAGAAGGAGACATGGACCCTAGGCACCGCATGATGCTGCAGACGCAATGCCACAACTAGACACAACGCTAGGTACATACAGACAGCATCTGCAGTGGCAGTGACCGTCGGCGGCCCGACCGCCGAGGAGGCATGCCGATGGAGGTGAGCGCATCGCCAGAGGGAGGAGGCTCCAGCGAAGGGTGAGTGGACCAGCGTGCGTCGGCTACACAGAGCGACACTCCATCGGCGTCAAGTCTTGCCGTGAGTCATCTGCCTGCCGATGTACACAAGCCGAGAGGACACAACAGAGTACAATGAGAGATGCACGAAAACCAACACTCCCCCATGACTCACAGGCGTAGTGCACATGTGCAGACAGAGACACAGTCAACGACCAAACTCCCCCAGGCCAAGCAGAAATGCAAACAGGGACAGAGAGAGTCACTCACGGACGCATGCCGACTGGACTCACAGCCTTCTTGAACGACTCGCGTTTCAGTGCCTTGGTCAAGAAGTCAGCCAATTGTTGTGCTGTCTCAACCCACACGATGTTGATGCTGCCGTCATGCAACAACGAACGCACATAGTGATACTCAATGTTGATATGCTTTGTGCGTGTGTGATGCACCCCGTCATTGTCGGCGATGGCCATGGCACTCTCATTGTCATAATGTAACGTGATGGATGCGATAGACTGACGCAACTCGGACACCAGACGACGCAACCACACACTCTCACATGTGCCTGAGCCAAGAGCAACGTACTCAGCCTCAGCAGTGTTGCGTGCAATGCACCCCTGCTTGCCACTGCGCCAGGACACAACTGTGCCGCCAATCAGAAAGATCCAGCCTGTGCAACTCTTACCGTCCAGACTACCGGCCCAGACAATGTCGGTGTCGTCCACCGCGACAACAGACGACTGACGACGGAACATGAGACCTCACCGAGGAGTCGAGATGCCATAGCGCAGTACTCGGATCGTGGCCTCGTAGTGGAGGTGACGCGGCTCCTGAGAAAACTGGGCCAGGAGGTTGACGGCGAACGCGATGTCTAGACGCGTCGTCGTCGCCAGGAACATGAGTGACCCGATGACTCGCAAGTACGTGGTCACGTCAACTGGATCCCCCACAACAGCTGGGTCAGGACTCTTCAGCTTCATCTGACCATCGGGTGACATGGGTGAGGATGCGCTCGGCACGAGTGGCAGGTCGTCCACAAAGCGGGTGGACAACGTCTACACATAGGCAGCCTGGTGGATGTGGAGGACGCCCTGGGAGCGATCATGCTCGAGCTCCATGTCCAGGAAGACTCTAGCAGATCCGAGATCCTTCATCTGGTAGACGGCGTACAACAAGTCCTTGACACGGTGGATGGCAGCCGTGTCTGGCGACGCAATGAGGAGATCATCGACCTAAACCAGAACAGCGGCGAAAGTCTGGCCTCGCGGACTGACAAACAGTGCGGGGTCAGCGGTGCTATGCTGGAGCTCGCCATGAAGGAGCGTGCTCTTGATTTCTTGATTACAACACTGAGGCGACTGCTTCAGGCCATACAAGGCCTTACGTAGTCGCCAGAATCTCCCAGTGCCATCGTTGAAGCCTGGAGACTGCATCATATAGAGCTCCTCACCCTCTAATGAACCATGGAGAAGGTGTTGCTCACATCCATTTGATCCATTTCCCACCCATGCTGGGTGACCAGGCTGAAGAGCACCCGGTTAGTGGAGAACCGACCAACTAGGGCAAAGATCTGGTCGTAGTCGACCCCAGGAATTTGGGCAAACCCCTTGGCTGTAAGGCGGGCCTTGTACTTTTCCAAGGACCCGTCGGGCTTCCACTTGCGCCGAAAGACCCACTTGGCACCGATGGCCTTCCGACCTGGAAGAAGGTCGACGAGGTCTTACACATGGTGTTGTCGGAGAGCGGCGAGCTCATCGGCGTAGGCAGCGTCCCAGTGTGTGGCCTTAGGAGAGGCTCGTGCCTTGCGCAGGATGGCTGGGTCCTTTGGGCGTGCTGTAGAGCGGACTGAGAGAGCGTGTGCATCTCGAGCCCCAGGTGGGATGCGCGCGAGTGCAGCCACCACAGCGTGCCAATGCGCGTGATGAAGCATGGCGTAGTCCAGTGCGGAGCCCGGGTGAAGCTCTGCAATGATGGCCGAGGTGGTCAAGCCGAGGGCCTTGGTGCCAGGGTCCCCACTCACGACCGTGGGAGTGGAGGAGACACGTGGGGCCATGGGGGGTCGAGGCGCCACGGAGCGCGATGCGACGGTCTGAGTGCTCACCGACGGTCTGGGTCGGAGGCTGCCACGTGGGCCACGTGTGTAGCATCGCAGGGCAGGCGATGGCATTGAGTCTGACTCGCCAATGGAGGCGAACGGGGTTGCTGGCCCGAAGGGGCCGGCGGGTGTGACCGGGGCTGGTGGCCCGGAGGGGCCAGCGGGCGCGACAGGAGCTGCCGGCTCGGAGGGGCGAGTGGACGCAACTGGGGCTGCCGGTTTGGAGGGACCGCCGGACGCGGCTGGGAATACCGGCCCGGAGGGTTCAGCGGACGCGATTGGGGCTGTGGGCCCGGAGAGACCAGCGGACGCGACTGGGGCTGCCGGCCCGGAGGGACCAGCGGACGCGACTGGGGCTGCTGACACAAAGGGACCAGGGGACGCGACTGCGGCTGCCGGCCCCGAGGGACCAGCGGACGCGACTGGGGTTGCCGACCCAGAGGGACCAGCGGACGCAACTGGGGCTACTGGCCCGAAGGACCAGCGGGCGTGATTGGGATTGCCAGCTCAGAGGGACCAGTGGACACGACTGGGGCTACCGGCCCGGAGGGACCAGCGGACGCGACTCGGACTGTTCGCCCGGAGGGACCAGCAAAGGTGACTTGGGTTCAATTCAAAGAGACCAATGGACAAGACTGGGGCTGCCGGCCCGGAGGAACTAAGGGATGTGTCACCAGGAAGCGGCAGGATGGAGGACGGACTCATCACTGTCCCACGTGACGGGATACACACGGACGAGCCGAAGCGAATGAGGTTGCAAGGAAACAGGGCCTCGAAGAAGAGGGCATCCCGGCACTCGACGATGTAGTACTGAGAGGGATCCCAGAAGTGCCAGGCCTTGGACTGACGGGAGACACCGAGGAAGGTACAGGGACGTCCGCGAGGGGCGAGCTTGCCGCCCTGCTACTGGGCAGGCAGCCACACAATGGCCGTGCAGCCCCAGACGCGAGCCGGGCGGAGGTTAGCTCGCTGACCGCACCAATGCTGGTACGGCGTGGACTGGCGGGGAAGGGGACCATGGGGAATCCGGTTCCACACCCAGGTCATGTAGGCCATGGCTTTAAAATAGAAGCCATCGGAGAGACCGGACTCGACCCGCATGGTGCGGACGACGACGGCCATGGTACGGTTCCACAGTTCGGAGACACCGTTCTCGGCGGGCGTGTACGGCGCGGATGTCTCATGGTGGATCCCGCGGGAGGCGAGAAAGGTCGTGGTTTCACCCATGTACTCACCAACGCGATCGGAGCAAAAGCAACGAAGAGAGCGGCCACACTCACGCTCCTTGAGGACAAGCCAATCCTGGATGGCTCGGGCGAAGGCAGAAGTTCTGCCGAAGGCAGAATACCCCGTGGTAGCGAGAATAGTCATAAGTGAGGGTGAGGACATAGTGGCCGTGCTCGTCGACGGACTCTATGGGGAGAGGGCCCATGACGCCGGAATGGACAAGGTCGAGAGGGGCGGACGCACGGGAGGAAGACAAAGGGTACGTGGACCGGTACATTTTCCCCTGAGCAAAATCAATGCACTCAGTGGGGCACGGGAGGGGGAAAGTCTCGGGGTCAAGGCCCTTGACCGGCTAGGTGTGGAGCATGCTGTCTACGGCGGCAGAGTGGACGTGGCAGAGGCAGCGGTGCAAGAGGCGAGTGTGCTGAGGAGAAATCATACTGGTGACAAACACATGGCCTGTGGCGGCCGACAGGGTGGAGACAGAAGGAGAGGAGGAAAGGCGAGGTACATGCCACAGGTTGCCACGGGCGGTGGCGTGCAATATGACAAGACCAGATGGACGCAGCGACACACTACCAACCCCACGTGAGTGCACAATGTCCATGCTCAAGCGGTCAAGGGCAGTGACGGACAGGAGGCCGAGCTCGAGACCAGGGACGAAGAGGAAATCGGTCAAAAAGACATCATCGGAAGGGCCACGGAAACGAACGACGTCTACACCAATGACATGCAACACCTGTCCGGAGCCTGTCCGGACATCGAAGACATCGCCAACAGGACCGAGCATACTAAAGGCCTCACGAGAGGTCGTCACGTGATACGTGTCCCCGGAGTCCATGATCTAGGTCTCAGTAGGGTCCTGGACCGGGGTCGCTAGATCGCTAACGGTCAAATGGCAGCAAGCAAGGGACGTGGACGTGGTGGAAGGAGGCGCGAACCGAGACTGCCAATCGCCAAGCCATGCAATATCGTCATGGGAAGGGGTAGCGGAGGCCATGGGAGACAAAGAGACAGACAAGGAAACGGGACACGACCGTAGCTCAGTCTCAGTCATGCAGGGCTGGACTAGAGAGCATGAAGTGATGCAACTTGCACTTCCCTGGGGAGGAGGACGAGGCAGGCCGAGCTGGAGCACGATGAGCTGCTCCAACTGATGCTCAGAGGAGGACGACCTGGGAGTGTAGACAGAGTGCGGGGTGATGGCGCCGGAGCCCTGGTAGAAGGAGGACTGTGCCAGCGCCGACTGCTGTGGAGCTGGTGTCGGCTGGACTGGCGAAGCAACCGGAGTGGTGGAGCTGCTGGATGAGGCCGAAGTGTCAGATTCGGTGACAGCTACGACGGCAGAGGCGAGACGGCGCTCCCGCTGGCAATGCATGGTGGCGATGACGTGCGCCTTGTCCGTCGGTAGAGGGCACGTGTACCACCCGTGCCCGGGCTGGCCACAGTTGAGGCAAACCCAGCCTGCACCGCTGGACCCGGTCGACGGCCGCTACTGCTGGTGTTGATGACCGTTGCCTATCTTGTTCCGACTCTTCTTCTTCCTTGACGATGATGAGGTAGCTGCGATTGGGGAGGTGACAGCCACAGAGGCGACGGCAGGGGAGGCGAGAGCCTCCGTGCGCTGGAGGCTGGACTCCATACGAGCTTCCTCAAATGGAGAAAGAGCTCGTATGCCCAAGGCATGAGGGTGCCCTGGGCCGTCATGGTGGAGAGGACTTCGTGAGAGTAGTGGACGAAGACGTACAGTGGCACCGCGCTTGATGGTGAGGAGCACGGCCAGAGGGGGTGGGGCAGAGGTCTCGAGGCGACGAAGGATGTCCTCTGCCTGCTGCTAGTAGGAGGTGACCGTCTCGGTCTCCCACATGTGCAGGGAGTTGAACTCCCGCAGCAGGCAGCTGGTCTCAACCTCGCTGGACAGGCGATGGGGGCGAGTAAGGACGTGCCACGCGACTGCAGGGTCTGGGGTGGCGCCAACGGTGAAGTCGCCTAAGAAGGGCTCAAGGGCGAGGCGGGAAAACGGAGGGGCGACAGGGACTAGAGCATAGACGGCACGACCAGTGCCATATAATTGGTCGGCCAAGGTGGCGTCATACGGCAGGGTGTAGTATGCCCACAGGCCCTCACCTTGCGCAAAGATCCGGAAGTTGAGCTCCCAACTCCGAAACTGCTCGTCGGCTTGAAGCGGCGGCGGCGGCGTCTCAAAGCCCCTTTGCCTGCGGCCGGCACCCAGAGTAGGGCCAAGGACGGAGGTCACTATCTACCGCTGGCGCTGAATCTGCTGCTGTACCAGGTAGTGCGTGGCAGTAGACATAGCTGGGCTGACATGCCCTGGAGGGATGAAGGATGGCGATACATTAGTGGTAGTCTGATAGACCAACGGCTGCAGTGTCGCAAGGTACTGTGTTTGGGTGGCGAGCTGTTGCTGAAGAGAAGCGAGGGGGTTAGGGTTGTCACCAATGATGCCAGAGGGCTGCTTCCGCTACTGCTGCTACTACTACTATTGTTGCTACTTCTTCTACTATTGATGTTGTTGCTGCTCCTGCTACTGCTGCTAGTACTGCTGCTACTATAATTGCTGCTGTGGCTGCTATTGCAGCTACAACTGCTACTGCTGCTGCTGCTACTGCTGCAAGAAAGGGGGGGTGGGGATCCCCCCAACAGAGGAGGACCCCTCTCCAGTGGGGCTACTAGCCATGGTTTGATGCCCCTTTGTTTTGTTTTTATGTGTTGCTGACATCTGTCGTGACGGCAGCTGAGAGTGGCGGACATCGTGCCCACCGCTAGGTTTTCTTCCCCCTTCCCTTGCCCCTTTTTTGTTTTTTAGTTGATGACATCAGCAGTGACATCAGCAGTGATGTCAGTAGTGGGATGCTGACGTCAGCAGTGGCGGTTGTTGGGGCCGCTGCTGCAGTTGCTGTTCCTACTGCTGCTGCAGCTACCACTGCTGCTGCTGGTGTTACTTCTGCTACTGTTGGTGCTGCTGCTGCTGCTGTTACAGCTGCTACTATTGCTGCGGCTGCTTCTACTGCTGCTGCTGCTACTGCTGTTATGGCTCCTGTTGTTACTGTTGTTGCTGTGGTTGTAGTTGCAGTAGCAAATACTGCTGTTGCGGGCTATTGCAGCTACTGTGGCTGCTACAGCAGCAAAGGCAGCTGTTACAGCCACGGTAGCGAAGCTGGTGGGGTGGGGGATTATTTTTTCCTCTTGTGTTTTTTTCCTTCTTTCGTCTATCACAGCGGGCAGCTGCCCGTGATTTGCTGCGAGCAGCAAGCTGCTACTTACTGGCAGCGAGGTGCTGCTCGCTGGCAGCGAGCTGCTGGTCGCTGGCAGCAAGCTGCTGCTTGCTGGCAGCGAGCTGCTGCTCGCTGGCAGCAAGCTGCTGCTTGCTGGCAGCGAGCTGCTGCTCGTTGGCAGCAGCGGGCTGCTGCTCGCTGCTCGCTCGCTGTGAGCACCAAGCAGCAGCAGCGGACTGCTGCTCGCTGCTCGCTTGTTGCGGGCACCGAGCAGCAACGGCTACTGCTAATTCATGCCCTGTCCGGCGTCTTAAAAAATAAGACTCCCCTGCCCGCTCGCTTCACCATGTTAGTGTTTGACACACACACAAGTGACCTCTTGTCTCCACCCACTCACTCACTCGCTCACTGCAGGTGACTGAACACCATTGAAGCCATGGTCCAAGCAAGGCTGGTCGGGTGCAAAGCAGGAGTGATCCCAGCCATGCTCACGCCCTTTTGTGGTGGAACCATGCAATTCTCATTGGTTGAGTGTGAGCCACTCGGTGGCTGAAACATGAGAAATTACTTGAGGTGATGCATGCACCACATACGATCGTGGTCGATGTGGTTTCTAGAATTATGTTCATGCATGTTGTGCAGGTTGTTTGGTTCTTGCCCGGGTTGCTGATCCTACAGGGCCACACACTAAGTCGCTCTGAGGTGTGAGAAATCGCGGCGGCTTTTTGCCGACCGGTCAGGTTCGACCCCGGGGTGGCGGCTGGGCCCCACTTCGAGTCACTCGAGTGGGTGGCCCGGTCAACTGCGGCTAAGACCTCGCTTGTTCGTTACTCACTTACTTGTTGTTCTAACGCGACCCCTTAACCAGGTTTCTCACCTCTCTTGCCCCACCCTAGCCATGGATGTCTCCCTTTCCTAGACTAGTGTGTGTGAGAGCTTAAGGCGGCCTCTTGCCGCTACCTACTGGTATCAGAATAGGAGGAATCACTCCCTCCGCTCCGTGGATTCGGGACCCGTGGAATAGAGACGCCGAGGGAGTGCATCGACGTCTCATCGTCGACACTCATCCTTCGCACCCTTGGCCCGTGGCACCACCCCATGTGATGCCTCACAACAGCACCATCCTACCGTTGCCTCTCTAGGATAAGGGTGCTGCTCACTCTAATCCCGAATCCCGCACTCCACTCTCGGATCCTTGCGGTCTCTTCCCTCCTCCCCGCAGCAGCAGCTCCTTGACGATCTCTGTCTACGTGGATTCAGGCCTCTCGCCTCTCCCACTGCTGCGGCCTGCTTCTCCGGCTCCGCATCTCGGAGTCGCTACCGAGCCCGCGTGCATTCTCGCGCCGGGCACTCCTCTCATTGGTACCACTACCCTTAGAGCCACATCGGTGGCCGCATCTCCGGCGTGAAGTACCACCCCGGCTTCACCACCGGAGTCGGAGCCTATCCCCTTGTCACCAAGGGGTTGGCGCGAGCAAGCATGGACTGACGAGATACTCGCGCGCTACGAGGAGGAGGAGAGGCGCGCGTGGGCACGTCGCAGCTGGTGTGACAGTCCTGGCTACCACCTGGGGAAGGTCTACGACCCCGCGGAGCACCTTGCGCTTGCCGATGCCGCGGAGTACACGACCTACTGCTAGTCCGCCTCCGACGACTCTCCAACGGTGCAGAACGCACCAGCCACGGGGCTACCACGTGAGCAACGTCGTCCTGCATCACCTGTAAGCTCACCTGTTGCTCGTAGAACCCGTCAGCAGAGTCTTCCTCTTCGTGCTGCCTACTCTGGGGCAGTACCAACTGTAGAAGCAACAGTTAGATAGCGGACAGAGGATTCCTCCCGTCGCACTGCCTCACCAGCAACGTCACAGTCAGCGGCACCCGTCCCTGTATCCTTTGACACCTTCTCAGTGCTGGAGGCCGCGCTTGTTTCTAGCTCGACTGTTACGTCCACTTTTGCGGCCACGGCCCGTGCGGCATGTGCCCCTGCTACCACCGCAGCGGGGCGGGCGATTGACACTTACACTGCCACAGCTGTTGATCAGGGTCCCCTTGCTGTAGCCATTGTCAACATCGCCACTCAGATTGCAGCTGCAGTTGACTCCATCGCATCCACAACAGCTTCAGCTGCCACATCACTCTCCAGTGTGGTCACATCCATTCGCGACTCTACCGCTCAGGTGTCGACTGCTGCAGCATCCTCACCCTTCGGCCCTCAGGTCCGCCTCTTGGTCACAGCTGCGACGGCCATCTCAGCTCTCACTGGTGCAATCCTCACTGGAGTTGCCTGCTTCATCATCTCCGCTTCCTCTTCTGAGGCAGTCATTGCAGCATCAGCTGCCACAGCACTGTCTCCCTTGTTTAGTCTACACCGCTAGGTTGGGTGAGCAACCTCTCTCCCACCACTTGGAGCTTGCTTGCCTTCTCTTCTCCTACTCTCTGTGTCTGCTTGCACTTTCCTTCCTTTGACTTTGCAGCATTACCACTACAGACCCCCTCTTATCTTTCCACGCCCACTGGGGCAGGGGAAACTTTGCCTGAAAAATCTTGTCTGCCTCTTGCTTTGCACGTCATGCCTGTTGTCGACAATCAGTATGCGGCACTGCAGGAAGAGCTGCGCAAAGAGCGCACAGCTCTCCAAGCAGCTCTCACTGCACAGCGTGCCACTGAAGACAAATTGCGCGCCGTGCAGGGCGATCAGGACACATGCAGATCACATCGCCGACCTTGTCCTCAACCGTCTGCAGCCTGTCTTGCACTCCATGCCTGCACTTTCTACTGCTGCTGATATCGTTGCTGCCTTCTCTTTCAACCCTGCTTCCGCATCCACCAGCACTGGTTCTCAGCACTCTGACCCCGTTGCAGCTACAGCCGTTACAGGCGCCGCCGCTTCTAAAGCCCTCGTGCAGCCTGCGCACCGCAAGCCAGACTTTGACTCCACACCACCTCACTTCACCTCTAATCTCTCTTTCACGTCCTGGGAGGTTCGCTTCAGCGCTTGGGCGCAAGATGAGTAGCTTTGGGAATACTACCACCTACCTAATCCTGCTGCTCACCCTCCTTTTGTTCCCACTGATGCTGAGTCTGTGCGCACTGTCCGTGCACTCATTCGCGCTGGCCCTGATGATCTCACTAATGAGATCGGGTCCTATAATGCTGACACTGCGCGTCGCACACCCGCTGACCCTGTCGGTGCCTACGCACTCATCAAGCGTCGCACCACTATCACTGGTCACGCTGCACAGAGCGTGCTGACTGTCCAGTTCAACACTCTGTCCATGCGTGCTGATGAGACTGCGGACGCCTATTGGGCTCGCAGTCTGCGTCTGCTGAAGGACCTTGGCAAAGCTGTCCCTGGACAGCTCTCAGCCATTCTGTCCATCGTCAACGGCCTTATCCCCGAGCTGTCTGACATCTTCAGGGAGGTGAAAGCCTCCGAGCTTGAGCGTCTTGCTGCTGAACCTGTGTCCGCTGATTCGCCGCCGGGCATTGGTGCCCTTTGGGAGTTCACCTCCCAACGCTTCACTGACTGGTGGACTGTCCTCCAGAACAAGCGCATTCATCGTGCTGCCATTGCCGCCATGACCACAGCTCTTCCCTCTACCTCATCTTCTTCTTCCTCCCCTTCACCCACCTCTCCGGCCTCGTCCCTTGCCCACAAAGGGAGTGGTGGGGGGGTCGGGGCAAAGGTGGTGGACGGGGCAAAGGATCTTCTGCAGCTGGCCCTGGTGGGCAATCAGGCTGTGGCAAAGGTAAAGCGACCAACTCCACCGTCGGCAACACACCCTCCTCTTCCTCCACCTCCAGCACTGTCACGTGCTGGAACTGTGGGGCCACTAGTCATTCTGTACCGAAGTGCCCGGCACTGCCCGACAACGAGCGCCTGGCCTCGGCCATGCGTGCTCACTGGGCGCGCTCATCCGGTAATTCTGGCGTACCGGCATCCCCCTCTCGGATCGCACCCCCGCAATCACCACCCCGCCACCACTCTTCCCCCTCTGAGGCAGCTGTCTACCACACCGCAGCTGCACCATCCCCTGTTCCTTACCCCTGGGGGTGGCCTCCAGCGTATGGTGGGCCGGTCTTCTACGGCCCGCCCTCCAGTGCCTATGCTGCTCCCTCGCCCTACTCTTCCCGTCGCGCGTCCTCCGAGGTCGTCATTACTCCTGACCCTCCAGAGGATGAGCGCCAGTTGGACCCTACTCTCTCCCACGCCGTCCATCAGCGCCACCTTCCTGATCAGGGAGGTGAGATTGACAGATCTGGGTCAGAGCCTCTTGCGTGTGCTGTCGATGGGGCGTTACGTGGTCCGACGTCCGGTCATGTTCTTGGGTGTCCCCCCTATGATGTGCCGTGGATTGAAGAATGGCAATCTCTTCGTTTACCTCGTTGTCTTGCTGCGTGTGGTCAGCGTCTCGTCTCGCATGTTGCCGTTGCTGCTGTGAGTCGTGATCTCGCCCTCGTTCGTGCGTCCGGGGACTTCTGGATCCTTGACTCTGGTGCCACCCACCACATGACCTCGTCGCGTGCGTCCTTTCAATCTCTTGGCCCCGTTGGCCCTGTCCGTTTTGTCCGCACTGGCTCCGGTCAGCTGCTGCCTGTACAGGGTGTTGGAGTTTTCCGCTTTGTTGGCCTTGAGGGGGAACTGTTCTTGCCTGACGTCCTATATGTTCCATTGCTTGAGCTGAGTCTGCTCTCTGTCACCACGCTCGACAACCAGGGCATGGACTTCTCCTCCAGTCGCGGCATTGCCTCTGTCTCTCATCGCATCTCTGGCCGCATTCTTCTTCACGGCACGCGCTGCGATCGCCTATTTCACGTTCCTACCTTCGCGCCGACGCCTGCTACTGCCGTCCATGTGCATGTTGCTCGCTCTCTCTCCCCTTCCCAAACTCAACTGTTACATCGCCGCTTATGCCACATCCACACTGTCGCCATTGATTCACTTCTTCACACGCTACCCGCTGAGGGCTTGGATGCCAGCTCCTTCTCTTCTCCTTGTCCCCTTGACTGCCTCCCTTGTGCTCAAGGGAAGATGCATCGCTCTCCTTTCTCCACATCTGAGACGCACACTTCTGCTCCTCTAGACTTGTTGCATGCTAACGTCATGGGGTCCCTACCCCATGACACCCTTGGGGGCGCTGGTCGCTATGTGCTCTGTCTAACAGATGACTTCTCTCGCATGCGTTGGGTTTTTGCTCTCAAGCAAAAAAGTGATGTGTGTCCCACCATCGAGTCCTGGCTTCCCCAGGCCGAGCTTGTGTGTGGTCGTCGTCTTCGTGTTTTCCGTTGTGATCGCGCCGGTGAGTTCATTGGACCCACCTCCCGCTTTCTCTCCTCGCATGGTGTCCATGTCGAGACCACCGCCCCTTACACTCCCCAACAAAATGGCGTGCCTGAGCGTTGGAATCGCACTCTTGCTGACGGTGTCCGCACCCTTCTTGCTGCTTCTGCACTCTCTCCCATCTTCTCCTTTGAGGCCATGTCCTACATGACCTGGGTTTGGAACCGCGTTCCCCATGGTCCTCTCCCTCGCCATGTCACACCGTTTGAGCGCTGGTACGGTCGCCGAGCGGACCTTCGTCTCGCTCGTGTCTGGGGCTGTGTCGCCGCTGTCTGGCTTCTTGAGGACCTGCGCGACGGCAAACTGAGTCCGCGCGCTCACCTGTGCACCTTCCTCGGTGTCTCGGCCATGTCCAAGGCATAGCGTTTCTGGGATCCAGATCACGCCCGGGTCGTCGAGTCCTGCGATGATCTGTTCTTTGAGGATGTTTTCCCTCGCTTGTCTCGGGTCGTTCCTCCTTCCTCCTTGTCCTCGCTTCGTCGGCTTGGGGGGGTGGGTCTACTCCAGCCTCCGATCTCGCTGGTCCGCCCTCCTCGAGTTTGCCCTCCCGTGGTCCTTGTCCTGTCTCTGACCTTGTTGATGCATCTTTCCCGAGCTTGACCTCTTTTCCCGCGTCCTCTTCTCCATGCCCTTCTCACACGGCCACCTCTCATACGCCTCCGGCGTCTACCCCACATTCGTCACCCTCTTCGTCTTCAGAATCCACGTCCGTCCCAGCCAGTGTCCCGCCACTGTCTGATGACACTACTCCACACTCTCCCCAGCGTGCCGTCTTTGATGTCCCCTCACAAGCACCCTTGGTTGATGCTGAGCCAGTCTCCCCTCCAGTTTCAGAGGCACCTTCAGTTGTGCCTGAGCCCTACACCCGTGGGGGCAGACTCCGAGCCCTTTCCCAGACGTCTGTCTCGCACTCCTCTCAGTCACAACGTCACACCCGGTCCAGTGCACCCTCCACTACAGCTGGCTCCACAGCCAGGCCTATAGGGCTTGACGCCCTTGGTCTCGCCATCAGTGTAGTCCATCCTAGCTCAGCGGTGGGTTATGCACTTGTTGCTCATGAGTTTCTCAGTGCCTTGGATGCATCTGCAATAAGATATGTTACTGCCTGTTTTGCTGCGACTGGTCTCCCCTCTCTGACTTTACTCCCTGCTGAGCCTACCACCGTGCGTCAGGCTAGGGAGGCCGCTAATGCTGAGCTGTGGGAAAAGGCCATGCAGGAGGAGCTTAAGGCCTTGAACGAGCATGAGGTGTTCGAGCTGGTGGACCTCCCACCCGGCCGTAAAGCCGTCTCAGCCCGTTGGGTACTTCGACGCAAGCTGAAGCGTGACGGCACGATTGACAGATACAAGGCACGCCTCACCGCCAAGGGTTTCTCCCAAATCCCGGGCGTTGACTTTGATGAGACCTTTGCTCCTGTCGGTCGCTACACTACCGCCCGGGCTCTCTTGAGCCTGGTCGCCCAGCATGGTTGGGAGTTGGAGCAGATGGATTTTAACAATGCATTCTTGCATGGTCGCCTTGATGAGGAGATCTACATGGTCCATCCCCCAGGCTTCACTAATGGCACTAACAAGGTCTGGCGGCTACGTAAGGCAATGTACGGGCTCAAACAGTCACCGCGCTGTTGGAACTTGGAGATCTCCTCCACTCTGGAGAGAGGTGGCTACCACCGCAGCTCAATTGACCCCACACTCTTTCTGAGTGCACCTTCGTAGCCCCTTGTGGCCATTCTGGTCTACGTGGATGATCTCCTCATTGCGTCAATCCAGCAGCCGTGCAGTCAGTGAAGACTCTCCTCCAGTCGGTCTACAAGATGAAGGACCTGGGTCCAGCTCGCGTGTTTCTTGGCATGGAGCTCGAGAGGGACCGTCAGTGCAGGACACTGCATGTACACCAAGCTACGTACATACGCAGCCTAGGGGAGCGCTTCTCTTCACTGCTTGCCGAGACCCCCCACAGCATCCACACCGATGACCCCGGCAGGCCAGCGTCTACTGAAGTCGTCTGACCCATCCTAGTTGGGCAACACTGTCGACGTTACCGATTACCTCAGTGTGATTGGATCATTGATGTACCTCGCCACTACCACCAGAGCCGATGTGGCCTTTTCGGTCAACTTCCTGGCTCAGTTCTCTCAGCAGCCTCGATAGAAGCACCTTAAGGCTGCACTACGCGTGGTTCGCTACGCCTTGTCTACTGCACGTGTCGGCCTGTGTTACAGGTCCCAGCCCTCTGTGGTTGTTGATGGGTACACTGACAGTGACTGGGCCCATGATGCGGATGCATGTAGTCGCACAGGCTACATCTTCCTTGTAGGTGGCACTGCCATTTCATGGAAGAGTGGCAAACAGGGTTGCGTGGCACGCAGCTCCAGTGAGGCTGAGTATGTTGCGCTCGGCGCAGGTACGTGTGAGAGTGTTTGGCTTTCTCGCTTGTCGCAGCAGCTTCGCGTGCCCATCCGCTGCATCACTCTACGCTACGACAACTAGAGCACTAAGGCAATTGCAGAGCATGATGGCATGCACCACTCTCCCACCAAGCACATCAACATTGAGCATCACTTTGTACGTGAGCGCATTGCCGCAGGAGATGTTCAGGTTGTCTGGGTCGACACGCGTCAACAGCGTGCAGACTTTCTCACCAAAGCTCTTAGCAGTGGAATGTTCAAGGCTGCTGTGCATGCTGTCGACTTGTTGCGCGCTCGTGATCCTCCTGGCTGATGTGGTGTCTTCGTTCCACTCGTCGTGAATCCTCGTACGTTGTGTGGGCTGTTCGTCTGTGGGTCATGGGGGAGTGTTAGTGTTTGACACACACGCAAGTGACCTCTTGTCTCCACCCACTCACTCACTCGCTCACTGCAGGTGACTGAACACCATTGAAGCCATGGTCCAAGCAAGGCTGGTCGGGTGCAAAGCAGGAGTGATCCCAGCCATGCTCACGCCCTTCTGTGGTGGAACCATGCAATTCTCAGTGNTGCGCGTTCGTGATCCTCCTGGCTGATGTGGTGTCTTCGTTCCACTCGTCGTGAATCCTCGTACGTTGTGTGGGCTGTTCGTCTGTGGGTCATGGGGGAGTGTTAGTGTTTGACACACACGCAAGTGACCTCTTGTCTCCACCCACTCACTCACTCGCTCACTGCAGGTGACTGAACACCATTGAAGCCATGGTCCAAGCAAGGCTGGTCGGGTGCAAAGCAGGAGTGATCCCAGCCATGCTCACGCCCTTCTGTGGTGGAACCATGCAATTCTCAGTGGTTGAGTGTGAGCCACTCGGTGGCTGAAACATGAGAAATTACTTGAGGTGATGCATGCACCACATACGCTCGTGGTCGATGTGGTTTCTATAGTTATGTTCATGCATGTTGTGCAGGTTGTTTGGTTCTTGCCCGGGTTGCTGATCCTACGGGGCCACACGCTCAGTCGCTCTGAGGTGTGAGAAATCGCGGCGGCTTTTTTCCGACCGGTCAGGTTCGACCCCGGGGTGGCGGCTGGGCCCCACTTCGAGTCACTCGAGTGGGTGGCCCGGTCAACTGCGGCTAAGACCTCGCTTGCTCGTTACTCACTCACTTGTTGTTCTAACGCGACCTCTTAACCAGGTTTCTCACCTCTCTTGCCCCACCCTAGCCATGGATGTCTCCCTTTCCAAGACTAGTCTGTGTGAGAGCTTAAGGCGGCCTCTTGCCGCTACCTACGCACCATGCTCGATCAGCGGCATGCGCCGCTGATCGAGCGAAGCGAGGTGGGGCATGTCCACCCCCTTCGCGATTCTCGCTCACGCGAGAATCGCTATCGAGCGAAAACGTCCGTTTTCGAAATCCAACGGAAAATCTCCTTCTGTTCCCTCACGCAAACCCTTCCAGTTTTAGCATTCAAACCGTAATCAAACCACACCCATAATTACATAAGGGGTTTAGGGTTTTATTTTTGTGCGGGCACCTGTTGGGCCCCGCGGTAGCGGGCCCCAGCAGGTTCCCTTTCAACGCATGGGGAGTCTCGGACCCCCCATGCGAACCACAGGCAACCCCCCCCACTAACATTCACAAACTCCTCGAATGAGGGGTTTGTGAATGTTCGAAGCGAGTGATGCGTCAGCATGTCGACGCTGCATTGCATGCACCATCGACATGCTGCGTTTTCTCGCTGTTCGTGGATAATTTGTCAATATTCCCTAGAGAGTGGGTAGGGGAGTCTTATTCTTCCGAACGCCGGGTAGAGTAGTTTTATTCTTCTGAACGCCGGGCAGGGCATACACACAATCGAATTTTGTGGGTAATCCCTACATGTACCCTTTCTTTATGCGTTACAGATTTAGCCAATTCTTGATGCTGCAAATCTCTCACTTACCACGAGAGCTCGTGTGTTATCTAACATGGGCTTGCATGCTTAGACCAATCTTTGCACGGTGTTCTATTCGTAGAGGCTTTAACAACTTCGACCAGTTTCCAAAATGGACGAAAGCATCGCCAACCTTATCAATGTTTCAATAAATTTTGGTCAAAGTTCCGACACTGCTAGAATCTGACAAAACCTTGGTCCAATATTCTTAAAACCCCCTCACTCCTTGCCTGAGTTTCTCTCAGCAACCACTCACGGCCCTACATCACACGTGTCGCTCGGAAGGAGCTCCAAAGAACCAGCACATGTCGTATCGTGATTGTTTTCGTTTCATAAAGGCACTCCACTTGTTCGGCACTTGTCCCAATTTCACGAGTTGGCTATTGCTCGACACCTCATCCTTGTAATGCACCCACGTTCCTCTGGGCGTAATACGCTTGGGAAAATGTTTTAGGATAAAAATTATCCCTGGAGAACTCTTGAACATGTGAAATAGAAAGGGGCTTCCTCCGATAAATTCAAGATGTGTCTTTGCAAAAAGATTTGGTGTTGGGAGGAGAGGTTGATTTCAGATGAGTCCAACTGTAAGTAGATTGAGATATTTCCGTTTATACGAGTTCCGGATAGTCAGGCGTACAAGGAGGACCTGAGACATCTGTCCACGGTGAACCACGTGGCGCACAGCATCTCCCACTTCCTTTAGTACGATCGGATCTCAAGAGTCATATCCGAGCGGCTGCTGCAGATAACGGTACCAGCTGCGCACGCCATCAGTCGCAGCGCTTCATAGAGGTCCACGTCAAACTGATCACGTGCGCCGCATCTGTTCCTACCGGTCGAAGGGGTGCGACGGGATTTCTGCCCCGACGTGGTCGGTCCTCAGGTTAGTCTACCACGGTTCACCGCTGTCGACATCGCGGTCGGAGCTGTTCAACCTGTTTGCAGAGTGATGTCAGCGAGCCTCATCGGCCAAGAAGAGTTTTGCCATCGATGACAGCAATCCGTTTCTCTCTAGCAGTTCTCGTTCGAACTAGTCACTTCCGACCTCAATCTAATAAAGTTTCACTCAATCATGCCGGACGAAACTAGACTTGTTATACAGACGGCCATAAGAAAAACCATTTCAGGAAATCGAACAATACTGTGTTTAACTGATCAAACAGAGTCAATACATACATAAAAGGGTGATCCACGATTTCTGCACAACAGCTACAGCAACTCAGGCTAGATAGATAGCTTGGGTGGCCTTACCTAGAAAGCCTAAGACATTGACATTTTTTCAGCATGTCATATCTTGATTGACATGTCAAGCTTATCAAGCACATTTTCTATGAAACTGCAAATGATTCCTTTTTCTGTGTTTCTTGAAATGTGATTATTGATACATTGAGGTTTTTTGTTGAAACTTTAGGCATATAATAACATATTACAAAACACTTGCTGAGGAATAAAGCATCCATCACTTGAGGTTGATTCACAAAAACCAAATCATGACCACGTGCAAGGAAGAAGCACTTTTAAAACATATTCAATTAATTGAAAACATGTTTATTGATTATTTAAAATAAGATCCATAAAATCTTTATTTATTGATTGAATAAATCAAAATCCAAGGAGTATTTTCAAAGGACCACCAATTTCACCTCAAAGCCCTACTTGAAGAATCATTCCACAAATCCAATCATTTTCAACATTTAATCAACATAAAATATTCAAAACCTGTTTTTTTCTTTTTAGTTCACCCATTAAGAAAAGGAACTACATTTCCTCCAAAATCAAAATTTTATGGAAACGCATCACTCAGGATGCATCTACATGACCTTGGCCTCGGGCATTAGAATTTCTCAAAATTACAGACAACATTTGCTATGAGATAAGCACCTTGATTTCCTTCACATCCATTATAAGAAGAAATAATGTACACTTACACTCTGGATATGCCGTATGAATCAAAAGGCTTTCCATAAAGTGATGCATTATCATAAAAGGCAAAGGGTTCAATAAGAAAAGAAAGAGAATCCATGCTATTGCAAACGATGAAGGAAAAATAACTAATTTGATTTTATAATCCATTTAAAGAATCTAAATTGCCCGCTAACATCGTTGCAAGTGCAAAATTGGAAGATGATATGAAACTAAAAACAAACTATAGCAAAGAAAATATGGAAACAATTCTAACATGTGTTGATGTTGTAGCTCTTACGTGTGCTTACCTGTGATGCTAGGCATGTGAAAAGGTGTTAAAGTAGTCAGTGATGCCCAAAGCTGTGACATGGGATAGCTTGTAACAAGAATGGTTTGATACGCTCTCCTAGGGAATTTCCCCAAAGTAGGGGTGGCGGCTCCTCAACGGTTGTGAAAGCCGTTCGATTGCCGTTAGGTTGTGCGCGCACCAACCCAACGGCATGTGATGCTCATGCGCTTTGGTAACCATACAGAATGTGTGCTATGTGCACCTTGTTTCACCTAACTTCTTCTTGATCTCAACTATTCTACATTCATCCTTCTCACCATGGTATCACAGCTAGGCTAATCGCCTCTAGGTGCCTCGTTTCTATTTCTGGCTTCCGCTCCTCTCGTTCCTCCTCTTACTTTGCTCCTTGTGGTCGGTTGTCGGTGCCTTTGCTGATTCACCCTCCTCCGCTCATCCACAAAACTCCAATCTGCCTTCTGTCGCGCAAAAAACCTCTTGGGTGCATAGCGTGGATGTGCGAGATGCCTCCCCTCTCCGCCGGCACCATGGCGCCCTCCCCTCCTTGTCGGCAAGCGTGGCGCCCTCCCCCCCTCGTCGACGTCTGGTGCCCTCCCCTCCTCGTCGGCATGCGTGGCGCCCTTCCCCCCTCCTCGGCGTGTTGCGTCTGCCCCCCCTCATTGAGGCGTGGCTCCCTCCCCTCCTCGTCAGTGCGTGTGGTGCCCGGCCCCCCACTCGTCTGCGCGTGGCGCCCTCCCCTCCTCGTCAATGCGTGAGGCACCCTCCCCCCCCTTGTTGGCACGTGGCACCCTCTCCCTCGTCGACGCGTGGCGCCCTCCCTCTTCTCATCGGCGCGTGGCACCCTCCCCCCCCTCGTCGACGCGTGGTGCCCTCCCCCCCTCGGTGTGCTCCTCCCACACCCCTCTCTCTCTCTCTTATCTCTCTCTCTCTCTCTCCCTCTCTCTCTCTCAACCTCTCTCTCTCACCCTCTCTCTCTTTTCCCCCCCCCTCGGCCACCTTGCCCACCCCTCCTCTCACTCTCCTCTTCTTCCTCCGTCTACCCCTCCTCGACAGCCCCCCCTCATCCACCCTATCCCCACCCTTCCACCCGTTTGTCGTCTGTCGTCTATCCGTCCTTTCGTTCGTACGTACATCCGCCCGTTCGTCCATCCGTACGTCCGTCCATCTATCTTTCTGCCCTCGTCCTCTCCTCCGTCCCTTCCTTTGTCCCTTCCCCCATTCCTCCCTCCGTCCCTCCCTTTGTCCCTCCATCCCTCCCATCATACGTCCCTCCCTCCTACCCTACCTCAGTCCCTCCCTCTGTCCCTCCCTCCGTCCCTCCGTCCGTCCTGCCCTCCACCCCTCCCTCCGTCCGTTCCTTCATCCATCCCTCTGTCCCTCCTCCCATCCCTCCCTCCCTCAGTCCCTCCCTCCCTCCCTCCCTAACTCCATCCCTCCCACTATCCCTCCCTCTGTCCCTCCGCCTGTCCCTCCCTCCGGCCCGTTCTCCATCCCTCCCTCCGTCCCTCCCTCTGTCCCTCCCTCCGTCCCTCCCTCCATCCCTTCCTTCCATCCCTCCCTCCGTCCATCCGTCCCTCCGTCCCTCCATCCCTCCCTCCCTCCCTCCCTCACCTCTTCCTTCCTCCCTCCCTCCCTCCTCTCCCCCTCCCTCTTCCTATCCCTCCTCCCTTCCTCTCCTCTTGTCCATCCCTCTCCCTCTCTCCTTCTTCCCACCCTCCACCCAAAATCCTCTCCCCCTTCTAATCTCCCACCATCCTCCCTTCCCCTCCCGTTTCTCCTCCCTATCCCCCCTCCCCCATCCTTCCCTCTACTCGCTCCCTCCCTCCTTCCTCCCATCTCTCCCTTGTCCCCTCCCTCCCTTCCATCCCTTTGCCTTTCCACTCCTCCCTTCCACCCTCTCTCCTTCCTCCCCCCCTCAGCCCTCCCTTCTTCCTCCCTTTGCCCTACCTCTACCCTGCCTCTGCCCTCCTTCTGCCCTCCCTCCGTCCTCCCTCTGTCCTCCCTCCGTTCTCCCTCTATCCTCCCTCTCTTCTTCCCTTCCTACGTCCCTTCTCCCTCTGTCTCTCTCCCTCTCTCTCTCTCTGGCCCTCTCCCTGCCCTCCTCCCTCTCTCCTGCACTACCAACCCCTCCTCTCCATCTCTTCATGTGTCTCCGCTCCCCCTCTCTTGATCCCGCGACCACCCGCTCTCCTTCCCTCTCTCTCTCTCTCTCTCTCTCTTTCTCTTTTCCTCTCTCTCTCTCTAACTTTCTCTCTCTTTCTCTCTATCTCTCTCTCTCTCTCTTGCTCTATCTATCTATCCTTCTCTCTAATCGATCTCTCTCTCTATCTCTCTCTCTCTTTATTTCTCTCTATCTCTCTCTCCCCCCGTCCCCCCTCCGAATCAGCTCCTCCTTCACCCACTACTTCCCTCTCTTCATTGCGCCCTCGCCCCCACCCTCCTTTTCTCTCTCTCTCTCACTCCCTTTCTCTCTCTCTCTCTCTATCTCTCTTTCTCCCTCCCTCTCTCTTTTACTCTCTCTCTCCCACCCTCCATCTCCAATCTCTCTCTCACATTCCATATTTGTCCCTCTCCCTCTCCCTCTCTCTCTCTCTCTCTCTCTCTCTCTCCCCCTCTCTCTCTCCCTCCCCCTCTGTCTATCTCTCTCTCTTTCTCTCTATATCCTTTCCTCTCCTATTTCCCCTACTCACTCCCTTTACATGTCCCTCCCTTTGTCCCTCGTTCCGTCCTTCTCTTTGTTTTGCCCCGTCCTGTCCTGTCTTGTCTTGTCTTGTCTTGTCCTATCTTGTCGTGTCTTGTCCTGTCCTCTCCTGTCGTGCCGTGTCGTGTCTTGTCGTGTCGTGTCTTGTCTTTTCCTGTCCTGTCTTGTCCTGTCCTGGCCCCTTCGTGTCCTCTCCTCTACTAGCTTGTTCTTTCCTGTCCTGTGTTGCCCTTTCTTGTCTTGTCATGTCCTTTCTTGTTTTTTCCTTTCCTTTCCTATCCTATCCTATCTTACCCTATCTTGTCCTGTCCTCTCCTATCTTGTCTTGTCTTGTCATGTCTTGTCTTGTTGTGTCATAACCTTTCCTGTCGTGTCCTATCATGCCCTGTCCAGTCCTGTCTTGTCCTCTCCTGTCCTCTCCTTTCCTATCCTTTGCTGTCCTTCCCTGTCGCGTCTTTTCCCGTCCTCTCATGTTCTGCCCTGTCCTATCTTGTCCTATCCTGTCTTGTCTTGTCTTGTCTTGTCTTGTCCAGTCCTATCCAGTCCTATCCTATCTGTCCCTGTCTCTGTCTCTTTCTCGGTCTCTGTCTCTTTCTATATCTCAGTCTCTATCTCTGTCTTTGTCTCTATCTCTATCTTTGTCTCTATCTCTCCTTCTCTCTCTCTCTCTCTCTCTCTCTCTCTTTCTCTATCTCTCTCTCTTTCTCTCTCTCTCTCTCTCTCTCTCTTTGTCTCTATCTCTCCTTCTCTCTCTCTCTCTCTCTCTCTCTCTCTTTCTCTATCTCTCTCTCTTTCTCTCTCTCTCTCTCTCTCTCTCTTTACTCTTTTTGCTCCGTCCATCCGTCCATATCCCCCCTTCCCTTGATTCCTCCCTCTGCCCTTCCCTCGCTCGTTTCGACCCTCCGTTCTTTAGTCCCTCCATCCATCCGTCTGCCTGTTCGTCCATCTGCCCCCCTCACATCCCCTCCCTTCCCTCCCTCTGGCCCGCCCTCCCTCCCCCTATCTCTACCTCTCTCTCTGTCTCTGTCTCCAGCTGCCCTCGTCTATCCATCTCTAACCTTTGCCCTATCCCTTAATCCCTACATCCCTCCCTCCTGTCATCACATCCTCTTCGGTCCTCTCTCTATCTCTCTCTATATCTCTCTATCTCTCTCCCTCTCTCTCTCTCTCTCTCTCTCTCTCTCTTTCTCTCTCTCTCTCTCTCTCTCTCTCTCTCTCTCTCTCTCTCTCTCTCTCTCTCTTGTTCACTATTTCCTCGGATTTTTCCCCTCTGTCCCCATGGCTCCCTGTCCTGCCAAACGTTTGCATCACCTCCCCTACGTCCTCCTCTTAACTCGTACTTTATCCCTAGCACTTCCATTCTCATTCTTTACCAGTTATGTCAAAGAGTCCTTGATGACCATTCCACCGCTTGCGTCGCTTTGCCTCCTTCCGTCCTCGCCGACGTCTCTGATTCCCTCATTGTCCTCAGTGCTCTTCATCCACACGTTGCTCATGCTCTCTCCATGCGCCTTACCTCTACCCTTGCATTTCCTCTTCCCCATCGTAGCCCTTCTTATCCTTCCCCTCTTGTTCCTTCTCCTCCTCCTCTCCTTCCTTCTTCCCATATTCCCCCTCCTCCTCCTCCCCCACCTCCTCCTCTTCCTCCTCCTTCTCTTCCTCCTCCTTCTCCTCCTCCTCCTCCCCCACCTCCTCCTCCTCCTCCTCCTCCTCCTCCACCTCCTCCTCCTCCTCCTCCCCCTCCTCCTTCACTTCTTCCTCCTCCTCCTCCTGCCCCTCCTCCACCTCTTCCTCCTCCCTCTCCTCCTCCTCCTCCTTCTCCTCCTCCTCTTCGTCCTCCTCTTATTCCTCCTCCTCCTCTTGGTCCTCCTCCTCCTACTCCTCCTCCTCCTCCTCATCCTCCTCTTCTTTCTTCTTTGTGTCCTCCTTTTTTTACCCTACTGCCTCCCTTTACGGTCCTTGCTATTTCAACTTTGCCACGTGCCACATGCCCACGCACATGGCACATGGCCTGGATTACCTCTCTCCTTGTCTGACACTCTCAGTGTCCAGTAGGGCTTCACAAACCTATTGGCGATACAACTCTCGCTTTGCTGCACCTTGTGTGGGCTCCGTCGCCTTCCTCACCTCGTGGCATCGGTGCTCCTACTCATGCCACACTCGTTGTTCCGTCACCATGCCTGCGCCGACCGTCAACGGGCATTGGCTAGCCACTGATCCTCACCCCACAGGCCCCGTCCTGTGCACCTCACTAGCTAAACATATTACTCACGTCCATGGGGGCGCTCACATCGGCTCCTTCCCATGCATACCAATGCAAATGACATCAACCATGCTCGAATGGTGTTGCCATGAGCTTGGCAAACCATCCTCCCCTTGGGCTTGAGTGTTGAATCACGTGATTTACCTTGACTGCTTACGGTGTAGTGTTGAAGTAGTAACTCTTAATTGTACTTACCTGTGATGCTAGGCATGTGTAAAGGTGTTAAAGTAGTCAATGATGCCCAAAGCTATGACATGGGATAGCTTGTAGCAATAATGATACGATACAATCTCCTTGGGAATTTCCCCAATGTAGGGGTGGCGGCTCCTCAATGGTTGTGAAAGCCGTTTGATTGTCGTTTGGGTGCGCGCACACAAACCCAACGGCATGTGATGCTCATGCGCTCTTGTAACCATAAAGAATATGTACAATGTGCACCTTGTTTTACCTTACATCTTCTTGATCTCAAGTATTCTACATTCATCCTTGTCAGCATGGTATCAGAGCTAAGAAGGATGAATGTAGAATATGTGTGATCAAGGAGAAGGAAGGTGAAACAAGGTGCACATCGTACATATTCTGTATGGTTGTGAGAACCCATTATGTTGGTGCGCGTGCAACCCACCGCCAATCGAATTGCTTTCACAACCGTTGAGGAGGTGCCATCCATACTTTAGGGAAATTCAAAAGGACAGTGTATTGAACCTTTATTGCTACAAGCTAGCCTATGTCACAGCTTTGGGAATCACTGACTACTTTAACACCTTTACACATGCCTAGCATCACAGGTAAGCGCACTTAAGAGTCACTACTTCAACAACATGAATATAGAAAGCTATAAAAACTCTAACCAAAACTCCTTCATTACCTCAAAATATCTTATTGGAAAATGAACACCATTGTATCATAAAAAATGAGTAATGAACATTATAATGACACAAACTAATTAAGAAAATTTTTCAGCAATAGCAAGAATACCCCCACTCCTTCTTGGTAAAAGGAAATTGAATGCAAAAGTCAAAGAATTGTTTTATAACTTCGTTGGTATTTCTAAGAAACAATAATTGTTTCTCTAAACTACACATTTATGAAGAAAAAAAATAAATTTCATGATGAAGGAGAATCCATGGAATCAAATATGTATGAAAAAAAAGAATTGATCAAGATTTATGGACCGATTCAAACAAAATTATTAAACTTTAGTAAATTTTATCATGTCTATTCCCATATCATCATAAGGACTCAACTCTCCTCTTAATACTTAGAGTTTGTGTCAAATTTTGAGGTGTAAAATATGCATGTTCGTTAATAATTGAAGAAAAGTGGTCAAAATGAATGTGACGGAAACTTTGAGACCAAAATTAGAAAGTTACATGTGAATAAGGAAATTAAAAGATTTTCTAAATTTCAGAAGAAAAGACATTTCATGACCTTAAATTGAAAAATATAGTTTCATATATTGAAATGGTACACATTCATACTCTAAATTGATCTCATGATTGATCATACGTCAAGAAGAGGTTCAAAATGTTTTAAATATCGAGATATCTACCTTTCGGGAAAACTCTGTTTTGGACCCCCTTCAAATTGCATCAATACATTCATTTGTGATCAGCAATTTAAACATAAATAAATTACAAGAAAATATCCAATAATGAAGAAAAAGATTCAAAAGACACTAGCTGAACTCACCTACCATAAGTACCACCTTAAAATAAAACATGTATGTAAAAGAAGCCTTTATGATTTTTAAAGGAATTTTAAAAAAATTTAAAGGAATAATTTTTAGGAATGATAATATTTTATTAGAAAATGGAATCATTTTTCGTGATGGTAGTAATTGATAAATTATCTTAAACAGATAAGAATAAATTGGAATCAAAGTTTTAAAATTCCAAAGATTATTCATTCAAGAAAATTCACAATTCAAATGAGCCACAATAATTTGACTAGCTCATAAATCTGTTTTACGAACGTTTTCACGATTTTTCATAAGGGAGTCAAACTAAAGATGAGAGAAATATATTCTTTTTGCAATTTATCATTCAATAATAAATTGTTAATGTATGGAAATGATCACCAAGTAAACCGAATATGTTTCATTTTCCTATTTTGATAATATAAAAGAAAATACTTAATTTATCAAATTGTTTTACATCACCTGAAGGTGTTTTTTGCAATAGACAATTAATTTCAAAGAAATTTAATTAATGAAAACTTTCACAAAATTAATTCTCTTCATACGTTCTTGAGGGTCTTTCCTCCATCAAAACCATCAGAATAGAGGAAAGGACCCGTTCGTTTAAACTGAAAAACTCCCTTAATGTAGCGCATGACATTTGTTATGTGGATCGAGCTGGAGCCTTTGTCCATGGGCGTTAAGACACGATGGTTTGAAGATTAAAGCAACATAGTTTTCGCCTAGTGGGTAAACGATGCTGTTTGATTTTTTACATTGGTTTCGCAATGTAGGGATTCAATTCTCACATACAGATGTGGTACCTCACAAGTACGCGTAGGGAGTGTACCACATGGTTGGCAAAACGTGGAGCGAGTGAGGGTCCCTGGGTTGTTAACGATTGCATAAGGTGGGTATTCGATGAGAGACTCCCATGCACCATGGTTTTGGCATATTTGGCCAATGATTATGATATTTCAATTACAATTAATGTCTTCATTCACATTGAGATCCTCGTGTTCACGATGTATCAATGGTGAAGGTAAGTGTGTACATAGCCACCAATTTAACCTTGTAAAATGAAGACCTCATTTATTTTTATTCAATGCGTGAAGATGTGAAAAAACCTATTAACAAATGATATTTCTATGTTTTAAGTTACAAAATATTCTTCAGATTGAGAGAATCTTAAACCCTTCCCATAATTGAAGAGCAATTTACAAGGGTTTTCGATTTGTAAGTCACCTTTTTCAGAACAATGACGTTTGAGACACCACAGATCTGCAATGGTATTGCAAGTCATAAATTATTTTACCTCTTCATCAATTGAGTAAACATGTAACAGACATTGATTTCATTGTTAGAGACAACAAAAATTCGAATATGCATCAAATGGAATTAATCAAAAATTTATGTGATGTTCAAAAAAGATTTTTTTCTCATGATCTCCATAAAGCTGTCAATTTCTGACATTGTAGTATTCATCTCATGTGAAATGACTCAAATGTTACCAAGTTCCGGTTGTAATTCATCCATCGTGGATGTGTTTATTAGAGAGCAAAATTTATTCCTCTATTATTTGGGTTATATATTTCAATTTCATGCATAAATGTCTCCAAATTACCAAGTTCTTATTGAATTGAAAAACTAAATATTCAATATCTTTGTCAATACCTTTGTAGATTTCGGGATAAAAATATTTTTTTCTGTCTAGTTCTAGTTCAATTAAAGGATGCCAAGGGATTCTAAAGGATGCTTTGACTTCATTATCAATTTTCGAGATATACATGCATTATCATGCTTATAAATATAATAGAGATACTTCGGTTTGTATTTAACTTGTAAAACTAAAACATTCATAAGAAAAAAAGTTCTTTCATAATAAACAAATCTCAAACAATTTGAGGACTTATATCATACACTACAGGGAGGAAAAGCTGTCGTCAATGTCTTTGATTCCAAATGTAATGAAATATTTTGTCTAGATCAATTTCATCTTAGGGATGTTTTTCTTCTCATATACATGTGTGAAGGTATAATCAGAAGAAAATCATTTTGTCTAAGATATTGCGGATATATTTTACAAAAAACAATTTAAAACCAATGCTATGGTGGAAAATCATTTGAGATGTATGTCTATGAAATAAACTCTTGAATACTCTTTTGCTATTTCTACTATTTGTGTTCACATATCCTGATGATCCTTATCTTAAATCTCATATAATGATACTACACAAATGGTTTTCATAAATAATTAATTCCTTTTTTTGGTTTCCACTTGATGTTAAATAGTTAGGTAAAGATCAAAACTCTCTCCTATAGTTACATTTTGTTTCATATAACATTTCCGATATCAGAGGGTGTGTTTCACTAAATTCATTTTGTGATTACATTATTATGTAAATTTCATTAACATTGAGTGCATATCATATTATTGTTTTCCAACTCATTGAAGCGGCATCTTATTATTTTTTTATCTTCCCATTCGTTTATACTACTAAATTCGAAAAGTCACACATCTCAGCGTCTTTTGTGTATGAATAATGTTGTAACGATTTGTACCATGCCAAGTTCTTAAGGTGTTTTTGACAATGTGCACATGTGTTTGAACTCGGTTTACATTTCTTTGATCCTCTGTTGATATTCTTGGTTTGATTTTATGAATACTTGGATATGTGGAAAATAAGGAGATGTAATACCACCAAATACAATGCTTAAGTTGGGCCTTTACTAAGGCAAGACTAACATCTGGTGGAAGCTTGTAAAAACGTATTTTACAATTTTAGGACATTCTTGTAAATGTTTGGATGCATCCATTTAATGACCTTGCCCTTAATATGTACTTTCCTCAAAGATTAGGACTGCCTGGTCTACAAGTCTTTTTGATGGTACGTGCGCAGGCAAATCTAGCTTAGATTGTGCCTCCAAACTAGATGTCTACTCCGTCTATTGTATAACTTACTTCTTGATATAAAAATTCTTTCCTCTTTAACTTGGCATCTAGCTTTCCACATGATCTCGAATTCGCTTCTGCTTCTCTCTCTCTCTCTCCCCCGATTTTTCCTCTGATTCTCTTTATGTCAGTAACGAAACCCCCATCCTACCTCCTTGATCTTCTTTGACCAATGAAAGGACTACCCAGTGTGGAGTGTACCTTCTCGTGGCAACCGTCGGAACAACACTCCTCCTAAGGTGTGCTCCTCCTGTATCGTTGCGAGTTACAGGAATTTCAAACGCTTTTGGTTGTTCACATGCGTCTTTCTCTATTGTGGCACTTTGGCACAGCACCCCCTTGTGGTACACATAGGCATTGCCTTCCCCTGTGGCGCGCATCGGCGTAATTTCCCCCTTCACAAGCTCGCCAACAACGGCGGTGTAGGCATGTGAAAAGGTTCGCAATACTGTTGTCGACGGTAGGCAACTGTTACCATATGGTGCTTTGTGGCACGTAGCGCTTTTTAGCCCCCCTCCATCCCATTGGGCGTGTTCCTTGGCTTCAGGCATGTGGGTACTACGTGTATTACGTGCGCTATGCTCGTGCAGACGTACGTGCACGTGTGACATTCGTGCCATGCGTTGCATGTGTGGTTGGCGTTCCTGGTAGACATAAGTGGCGTGTGTGCGTGGTTGCATCTGCTATGTGCATGCATGTATGGAGTACATGCGTGGCATGCGTGCATGCATGTGTGCATGCGTGAGTGTTAGCGTGCACGTGTGGAGGATCTGTGTGCATGCATGCATGTAGTACATGTGCTACGTGCCTGTGTGCATGTCGTACATACCTTTGTGCATGTGCGACATGCATGCATGATG
>SZWC01000883.1:30389-41940 GCA_023375785.1 Penium margaritaceum | reverse complement strand
CCTCTCTCTCTCTCTCTCTCTCTCTCTCTCTCTCTCTCTCTCTCTCTCTCTCTCTCTCTCTCTCTCTCTCTCTCTTGCTAACCAGATCGCTCTTTTTCATCATTATATTAGTAGTCACTCTCGTTGTTGCATTCGATATCACCGTCACCATCATCGTAGCAATCGTCGTCACCATTGTCCATCCACCCACCCTCTGGCCAGCATTTCCCTCCCCTCCCCTCCCACTCTCCCTCCCTCCCTCCCTTTTCTTGTCCTTATCCTACCTCCCCTCCCTCTTGACCCTCTCTTTCTCTTAATCTCTGTCTCTCTCTACATCTCTCTCCCTCTCTCTTGTTCCCCCTTCCTCCCTTTCATGTGCTTTTCACATGTGCGCCACCCTCAAACCTGTTCCCTTCTTTCACCTTAATATTCCTCTGCCCTCAACCCAAACCTGCTTCTTTATTTCCCTTATGATGTCTCCCTCTCTTCCCCTTTATTATCTCTAGGAAAGTTGCCTTTCCTTATCACCTCCCTTTTCTTCCCACCGTTTTGCCTCATGGGTCGTTGTTCCATATTTGTTGCATCCTTCTCTTCCCCTACCCACTCCTCCATCCATCCTTCATCCCACTCCCTTCCTTTCCAATTTGGCTCTTTTTCTCCTTTTCCACAACAAGGAAATATACCCACATCCCTTCCCTTTCCTCCCAACCCCTCTCTTGTCCTTTCTGAACATACTATTTTTCTTTTCATTTCCATTCTTAAAGTATTGGATGCCAAATGAATCGTTTGTAGTGCATTGTCTCTTGCGATGTAGGTCAACATTTCCAAGTCCCTTCCTTTCTCTCACTTTTCCCATCCGTCCCTTGGTCGTCCTCTTGCTTTTTGTTTGACCTTGTACCCCACACAACCTAGTCTTGAGCAGCCTTGTCGTCTTTCTTGTCCTCCTCCAAGACCTTCTCCTTCTACTCTTATACCTACCTCCTCCTCCTCCTCATTCTCCTCCTGTGCCTCTTTTACATCCTCCTCCTTCTCCTGCACCACCACCATCTCCTCCTGCTCGAATCTCTCCTCCTCCTCCTCCTCCTCCTCTTATGTCTCCTTTTCCTCTCCCACGTCCTCCTCCTCCTCCTTTTCCACCTCCTTTACCTTCCCCTCGTCCTCCTCCTCTTCCTTGTTGTTCCATGGCTCCTTCCCCTCCTCCACCTCCTCATCTTCGTCCTCATCCTCCACGTCATTCTCTTATTTCTACTCCTCCTCCTCCTCCTCCTTTTCATCATTCAACTCCTCCTCCTCCTCTTCCTCCTCGTTGTTCTCTTACTCCTCCCCCTCCTTTGCCTCCTCATATTTTTCTCCTCTACGAAAATTTTCTCCTCTTCTTTCTCTTCAACCTTCTCCTACCTAT
Source organism: Penium margaritaceum (assembly GCA_023375785.1). NCBI lineage: Eukaryota > Viridiplantae > Streptophyta > Zygnematophyceae > Desmidiales > Peniaceae > Penium > Penium margaritaceum. The sequence goes on along the minus strand of SZWC01000883.1, from coordinate 40,559 downwards.
CTTTCTTCTTCTTCTTCTCCTAATCCTCGTCCTCATCCTTTTCCTTGACCTTACCCTCCTCCTCGTCCTTCTCGTGGCCCTCCTTCTCCTTTTCCTCCACTGCTACCCCCTCCTCCTCCTTTTGCTCGTACTACTCATCCTAGTCACCATCGTCGTTATCCTCCTCCTCCTTACCTACCACCCCCCCTCCACCTTCAACTTATCTAACTTCCTTTTCTCTTTTGTCACATGTCTTGTGCCCATGAACATGGCATGTGGCTTGGTTTACCTCTCTGTTTGTGAGTCAATGTCCATTACTTGCAAACTTTTTCCGGATAATGGCAATCATCGCCGAGCTCACCGCTGCTTGCATGGGAGACATGGCGAGTTTTGCATGACACCCTTTGCAATGAACTTTTTTTTAGTGGAATGGGATGAGCTTCGTCATCCCTCTTAGTGCTGTTTTCAGGCATAGGATAGCAATTCGTTACCATCTCATCAAATCCTACTCTAAACTTTGAGCTTCACAGTGGATGCTTGTGGTGTGATGTTAAACCACTAAGTTTCAAGTAGCATGATGGTGGTTCCGGTTGAACATTGGTCTCATGCTATCTTGTTAAAGTAGTGAATGTTATTCCATGAAATTTTAGAAACTAATGGGGTAGGTCATTTGATGACCTTTATCTTATTATGTTATTTCCCTAAACATTAGGACCGTTTAGGTAAACGGCTACAAGCCATTTGGATGGTGGGTGTGCGCGGTGGTCAAGCCATGATGGTGCCTCCAAACTATATGTCAATTTAATCTATTGTATACCTTACTTCTTGATGTAAAAGTTCTTTCCTCTTCAACACATATCACATTTTGAGGTGATGATGATCATAAAAAAAACCTACACAAGGAGTTTTGTAAGTGAAAAAACTATCAATTCAGAGCTTGAATTCATATTTCTCTCCCATGACTTTCAAAAGGAGGTGGAGGTTGTAATTGATGCTAGAGATTAAATTTGTAATACGTCTTCTCTATGAGAATGTAATTTTGATAAATTCCTTTGAATCATAAATTTGATGATGGCCTTGAATCTCACGAGATGAATCATGGAAAAAGACTCATGTAGTTTTGATATGGAAAATTATATGTATTTGTGGAAATTCACAATATATAGGTAATATTTCATAACAAAATGTCAGAGGAATTGAACCATAGGATATTTTAATTCACTTAATGAAGGACATGGTATTGTATTATGTTTTGATGAATTCTATATTGGGTCTCATTGAGTAAACTTTTATTTTGGAAATAACAGCCCTTTTTGGTGCTTGAATCATTTTCAAATTCCAAACATGAACTTCGCTGATTCTATCAATACTTTTGAGTGGTAAGTTGTATTCTCACTGGATGATTCAATTGGAATTGACGGTGTCCACATTTATCTTTATCTCATTTGTAGTGCATGTTCATCAATTGACTTTGAATTTAAATCATTACCTGTTATTGGATCGTTTTCCAATGATCAATGGATTTTTACCATAAGTATGATGGAGAGAATAATGAGGAACATGTGTTGAAAATTCAATTTTAATAAGATTTGTTTAAATATCATGGCATGTTTGTGTGGTCATGCCACTCATGCAAAATTTCGTATTTTCATTTGCTTATAAAACTTGACAATATTAGAATATTTTTCTATTCCTTTTTTTCGATGACATGAAGTTGTTATCATATTCCTTTTTACTTATCACGGATTTTTAAGACATTTGCATTGTGTAACCACGTGGAAAATAACTCCAACCAAAGGAACTTGAAGTTGATTTCTTGCATTAGTTTGCAATGAAAATCTGACATATTCAAGAGCGCCCAAATTCGAAGCATATGTTCTTTGGGTATTTTCAATTAGCAGATATTATTATTCCTCTTGTTATGATCTGATTCATTTAAGACATCTCCATGCATCCTCATCTTCACTCATAAGATTTCAAGCCATATGAACACCTCTATTTTAAAGTTGGAAAACAAATGAATACATTTAAACGTGCTTGAAAAGTGGTGTTTTGGATGAATGGATGGAAACAAATGAGTAGACACCTAGGAAATGATGATTTTAGAATACAAATTAATTAATGAGAGGGATTTGATGTGGTTGACAACCATTATAAATCCTTAGGAGGGACTTCCCTACATCAATCATTTTATTTTGACTATGTTGGCTAATAGGGACCATTTGTCAGTAATATGTATTGAAATCAAGGATCTATGTTGGGAAGTGTTTAACACTTGATGGACAACAATCACTAGGCTACGTGCGTAGGTTTTCATGTTCCCCTTTTTTAATATATTTGCATGAGGACTTCAAGTAATGTTTCAACATTTGTTTGAGTCCTACGGCAATTAATGTGAGTAAATGCTGATCTATAGACGAAAATTTTAAGAAGATGACGATCATCTAAACATTTTGATGAACGCCTGGGGTGAAATCACATGTTTATCTAACCCGGAAGGGTAGTGGTTATGCCCTACCCATCAAAAGAATTAGTTTTAGACCTTGTTGCGTGAATTGCAAAAGAGGATTGTTGTGCCCACTTCCTTCTCCATGCTAAATTAGCAGATTGCATTGTTGAATTAGCGGAGCAAGGTGGGGCATGTTAGCCCCCCTTGTAATTCTCATTCTCATAAGAGAATAATGATCGAGTGATGACCTCATTAATTTTTTACAAAACGTGTTTTCGTCTGATTTAGTGTTTTTTTTGTTTTGCATAGGCGAAGCCCACATAAAACCCTACATCAAACTTTGGGGTTTAGGTGTCAAAATATAAAAACAATTAGATCATTGATTGAGCATGATATTGTAAAAATGATTTTATTAGATGTAGTATAAATGAGTTTTTTTTTCATTTTTTGGTCATGGCACGTGAAATGTAGACCTTTTTCATGCAGGCCATAGCCATCCCCTACTGTGAATTACAATGGGGTGTTTTAGGGTTTTTTTTTGTTGTTGGCTCTTGTTATGCCTTGTTGTCACGGGGCCAAGCGGGTTTCTCCTCAACACATTCTTAGTATCGGACCCCCATGGAAACGACAAAAAAAATCCCTCAAACATTCACAAACCCCTTAAAGATGTTTTCGTGAATGTTAGAATAAATTGTCAAAACTGACATGGTTTTGTCTATAAAACATGTAGTGTTTACGTGGTTTATTTACTTATAGTTCATGGGTAGAATGTTCATATTATTGCGAGATCAGTTAGGGTAGTCTTATGGTTCGGAAAATCGGGTGAGCCCTTTTATTCTTATGAATACTGAGTAAGGCATAAAACTCTTGTGGGTAACCCCTTCATGTACCTAAATTGTTTATGAAATAATGAGAAAGTTTTGCCATTGTTGACTTTAGATCTTGTATTTACTATTGGTTCGAGAAGGAGCCCTTTTCAACCTTGTGGGAATCACATACCTTTTTTTGAGCTTTATTGTTTATGTGAGTGACATTTAAAATTCACGTTTTTTGTAATAATTAAGTTCCCATGTCGTGTTCCTACCTTTTTATGTTTCCTTGTATTTGTATATGATATAGATTGTTTTGTTAATTTGTTTACAAAAATGCAAACTTGTTACGTTATTCAATCACAAAATTATCCCAATTCTCAAGCTTTAATATTCATTAATAGCTTCTTAATCAAATGGCAGTGATAGTTTTTATTGCATATATTTATGTTCTCTTAATTGTTGTACATGCTGAGAAACATTTATAGGAGATGAAGCTTATTATCGTTGGATGAACTACTTCAAGATGATGATTGTTTTGTTGGCATGTTGCAACATGTATTTTTGATTATGGGCAAAATGTTTCTTTTCAAAATCATGGGAGGGTGTTTTTGCCAACTTGAATTTGTAAATAAAGCTTTGCCTAAAGCTCGCATAGCACATACTTGCAGCTAGAAGTGCATGTTTCAGGTACAATCTTGTTTTAATTGACGTATTGAGCATTGGATTTAGAGCCGGATATTAGGAACAAAAGACATCAGAATATTTGTGAAATTTTGTTCATCCGATCCTTTTTCAGGAATACCTGTGTAAGTTGGAGGAATAGGGATCGCTAGTGCTTGGATGGTTCAAGGGTAGGAAATATCTTTAATTCCTTTTTTAGATATTGTTTGATGGGAATTCTGATTTTGCAAGTCCTTGGAGTTGTTCCCTTAAAATTTGATTTGCTGCGAGCTTGCTTCAGAGGACGAATTGTTGCAACGTTCTATGGTGCGCGGTGGTCCACGTCCTCTCAGGTCATTTTTCCCCCAGATCGAAGGCAGTGTTCCTTTGTGGTGTCATCTTATGACATTGGCCTGTACAGGACGTGTTTTCGATGAATGTGTTTTTAATGAAGACTTTGTCTCCAAACGCATTTTACTCAAGTTCCCGTCTAGCTGGCCGCAGTGGACAGAATAATATGTTGAATTGAAATAAGGACAAAGAGATATCCTTGGATAGTTTCCAATTCATCCTCTTTATACTAGGTTCGAAGCTTTGAGATGAAACCACATGCTGCTCTTGACAAAGCCCCGTCAGAAAACCAAACGAAGACTCGAGGATGACCCGCTGCTTGCCGGTCGTCGTCTTCGAAACCTCAACCTGCAAAGCACCGAACAGTACCGAGTTAATTTCCTCGTTGCAAGCCTGAATTCATTTTCTAAATAAAAGGGCTATTTTCACGTCGATTCGTGCGGTCGAGGAGCTGCTAAACCGCCCCCTTCATATCTCAAAACCCGGATTCTTCCGACTCGGGAAGTCAGGAATGTGATCCTCAGGCTTTAGGTCGCAGTAACTGTCAGCAGCAGGCCATCACGCACGCAAGGCAGCCAGAAGCAACAGTAGTTCCCTATGGTCTCCACTTGAGCACATCGTACACGCCACGCTGCAAAATCCGCCGTTGCCGTCGGCAGGCGCGTGGCATTTACAGCAGGGCTGCTGCAGGCGGACATCCGTGGCGTGATCTCCGCAGCACACGACACTGCCACCACTCCTCTCGCCGCGTCTCCCGTCGCGCTCGGCCTCTCGTTGGACCGATTTCGATTCGATCCGACAAAGCTCGCACCGCCATATTGCTCCGTCCTGCAGATCCCAAGCTTCGGAGACTTCTCTACTGCTGTGGTCAGGGCACGAGCAAAACGGTAAACCATTTTGGGCTGACAGTAGCAAAGTGATCAGACGGTTCACTTCTCCCATGTTGGAGCTTGTCTGCTACAATGGGATCGGACGGGAAAATTGATTATGTGAAGTCCTTCTCTGCGACGATTGTTACCGGTACACCATTCCACGCTCCGCAGAATTTTCAGATTTCCAACTCGTTCGCTCTGCGGAAGGCCCGATCGGCCTCGGTGAACAGCACCAGCACGAGCAGCAGTGGTAGTATCAGTAGCAGTGCCATCAGCAGCGGCAGCACGGCCGCCCTAACCTGCCGCGACAGCCCGCATCCGGGGTCCAGTGCGAGGGCCTCCGCCTCGCGGCGGAGGCTCCGGCGGAACCGCCTCCGCCGGCGTCCATCACCTCTCTCCCTGCCCGGCGAAGCCATGCGCAGGCAGGACGCCCTCTCTCTCAGCGCTACTCTTGAGGGTAGGAATGCTGCAGCGGCAGCGGATGCGGCGATCATTGCAGCGGCGGTGGAGTCTCTGCCGCCCTCCGGCCAGCAGATCGTGCCGCAGGTGGGGGACGACGCAGCCATGGCAGACGAATTCGATCCCGGCAGCCTCTCCCTACCGCCCTCCCCTCCTTACACGAAGGATCCAGCCAGCAAGCGCTCCTCCACTGCCACCCTGCCGCATGAGAGCGATCTGCTTGCAGCAGCGGCAGTGGCCGCAGCAGCGGCCGCCACAGGTCAAGCAGGTGTGATGGGCGCGTCAGCGGGGCGGCTGGGGTGCGCACTGCGTTGCGCCTCGGACGGCGGGCGTGACGGAGAGACGGCGGACCACTCCGTGCCCCAGGCCACGCCCTGCTTGGTCCCTCCGTCCACCCTCTCGCACCTCTCAAACTCCCAGCGCCACTCGGGCCGCCACCTCGCTCACCACGCGCAGGACCTCTCTCCTCGCCTAGGTCTACACCTCACCGCTGCCACCCTCCCGCCCGCGGCCGCCTCCTCCGGTGCGTCCCTGGCCTCCGTCAGGGCGACTGCCGCCCTAGCAGCGCTGCCCCAGTCCAACACCTTGGAGCAGCTGACCGGCTTCCTGGCGGGGGATAGGAGGCCGCAAACGCTCCCACTCTGGCTTCATCTGCCAGACCAGGACGAGCAGCAGCATCGGCGGCATCAGCAACAGCCGCAGATCCCTTTCCCGCCCTGTCAGCGCCACAGGTCGGGCTACAGCCAGCAGCTGCAGCAGGGGCGACATCAACAACAGCAGCAGCAGCAAGAGCTGCATCAGGACTACACCTACCGTGGAACATCGGAGCAGTTGAAGCGTCCTGAAGAGGGAGGGAAGGAGTGGCGTCACGAACGCGACTACGACGAGCACATCCAGTATAAGCATGCAGCGCTCGACGCGACCGTTGAGCGCGAGGGTGGCAGCGCTGCATGCGCGGACGGAAGCAGGCACGTGCTGCCACTGCTGGGAGAAGGCATGAGAACGGCTGACTTGTTGGGAGGAGCGGGGCACGAGGGCAGGGTGAGCAGGAGAGCCGATCTCGGGGAGCTGGATGACACCCTTATGCTGGGAAGGGCAGCGGGAGACGAGGGCGCAGCTGCGGGTGATGTCGTGGGGCACGGGGTCCAGGCGTCCGCACAATGCCTGCAGGGTAGCCCTCGGCTCACACGGCAAGGTGTGGACGGGCGTCAAGGTTTCCGTCTGGCTGCTGGGATGGTCGGCCCACCCGCGCTGCCCCTCGGGCGACAAGGAGGAGGGGTGGTTAGGGGCGGCAGCAGCAGCGATAGCATGGGTGAGCCATGGCGCGTGGAGCTGAGTCTGCGGTGCCTCCGCGGGCCCTCCCGCGGAGTTTCTGACGTGATTGGCACACTGGACTTCGAGGCGCGTGACGGTGATCTGTTCGCTACAGGAGGGATAGCGCGGAAGGTGAGGGTGTACTCTCTCAGGTCGCTGAGGAGGAGGGCGGAGCAGACGAGGAGCGAGGTGGGCAGAGGCAGGGGAGGTGGTGGCAGGCATCTGAGGACTGGGAGCCTCGCTGGCGTCATGGACACGCTGGACGACTTGCATGACGAGGATGACGAGGATGATGACGATGAGATGGGGAGAAGCTGTTGGACGCTGCAGGGCGACAGGGACATGGATGAGAGTAAAGATGTGGCCTCGGACGAGGACGACGACGAGGATGGCTGCAGATCGTGGAGGAAACGGAGCAGAGGCTCCGGCCAAACGAGCATGGCGAGCTCTGTACAAAGGGGAGGGCAGGGGGGGATGGGAGTGGGCGCAGGCAGCTTTGGAAGAAAGCGCAAGGCTTCATCCACGAGCGATCTGGTCGCCCTGTGCTATGGCGCAGATGAGGGGGGTGAGAGAGGTGAGGTGGACGGCCCCGTGCCCTCCGTCAAGCGGCAGACTGTCCTGGACAGCGATGACTCTGTTCTCACCACGCTGTGCAACGCAGCGAAGCTCAGCAGCGTGAGGTGGGTCCCACATGCGCTGGGCACCATTGGGTGCGGCGACTACGACGGCGTATTCACTGAGTGGGATGTGGAGACGGGCATGTGCGTGGCCGAGCGAGACGAGCACCATGGCCAGCGCGTGTGGAGCCTCAGCTACAGCCGGGACAGCCCCTGTGGAATGTCTGCCACGTCGTCTGATGATGGCACGGTCAGGCTGTGGGCTGCTGCTCAGGAGAGCAGCATCGGTTGCATCTCACGGCATGCTGGCGGAGGGGGAGGAGGAGGATCTGGTGTGGGAGGGGGAGGAGGTGCATGCTCCCCTACCTCCTCCTCCCCAGTGTGCAGTGCAGAGTTCTCGCCCGATGGCAGGCTGTTGGCAGCCGGCGGGGCGGATTCCCTTGTGCGTGTGTATGATCTGCGGCAGCTGCATGAACCGCTTGCCGTGCTGCAGGGTCACTCCCGCACCGTCAGCTACGTGCGATTCATGGGTGCATCGCACGTCGTGTCGGCATCCATCGATTCCACTGTAAAGCTGTGGGATCTCGACGGGGTTCCTGACACTCTCAGGCATGCGCCACCATGTCAAGTGCCATCGCCTGCCAAGCCGCCAGCCTCGGCCAGCTGCCACTCCAACCGCCGCAACTTTGTCGGACTGGCGGTCAGCGCATCGGGCCTGATTGCATCAGGGTCTGAGACGAACGAGGTGGTGACGTACCGCCATGAGGCGGTGGGCAACCGCCTATCCCCTCACATGCGGTTTGACTTCCTGACCTGCAAATTTCGGCAGGGGCCGCAGGCTGAGGTTGGCATGTACCCGCCTGTGAGTCCAGCAACTGCGGGGAGGGCCCTGTCGGACACCAACTCTACTCGAGCCCTTCGGAGCCCCAGGCTCCCATTTGTCAGTGCAGTGTCATGGCAGGAAGTAGATGGGAAAGGAGACCTCTGCCTCGGTGCTGCCAATTCGGCAGGCATTGTAAACATCCTCACTGCGTAGTGTTGAGAGCCTCAAACATGTCTATTCTTTGTTTCAAACAGTGACAGCCATGTATCACTTCCTGAGCCGTGCCTCTTTCTCCTCTTGACCCCTTCGTTCGACCCCTCAGACTTCTCCTCCATCCTCTCCAGCTTGCTTTTTGGTCCCACTCACAGGCGCTCGTGGCAATTCCTGTCTTGTGAAGTGTTGGACTATCTGCAGACGGGGCTGATAACCCCATAGTGCTGACTGCTGCAATTGAATACTGCAGTGTTTTTGTGGAAGAACGCTTCTGAACCACAATTGATATTTTGCAGAGAGCAGCACAGCATTAGTAAATGAGTCATTCTTTGCGGCTTACTATGTGCTGACCATAATTCATGTCTACCACAGTTTTCCAAACACATGTTTGTTAGTTGTTAAACATGACTAGGGTATTGTGCCCAGGTTGACATTTCCTGGCATGGCCAAGCCCCACTAATGGCACTAGTTAGAAGCGAGCCAGTCATGTATGCTGGTGGCAATGTTGCTCTCAATTCTGGGAGTGAGGCCTTGTATGTCACCATAGTACCTTTCTGTAGCATTGGGGCAGTACCTTGCGGAATTAGTCTTCATGGTGTAAGGGCACTGTGAAACAACCACTGCACCACAGAAAATTTGGTATGGTGCTACAAACATGGACATTTCTTGGGGTACATCCGAGTTATACTGTCCTGGTGTTTGAGGGGTTGGGTCAGCTTTGGAAGATATTGTTTGAACAATCTGGCAATATTGATTACGTGAGCTTATGCACATGGCTTTACATGTGGATCCGAGACAGGCTTAGTCTGTGCATGTTGAATGACTAAAGAAATGGCATTCTGTGTGAGCTGTCAACAATGAATGCTAGAACCTACCTGAAAGAGCCTGCCCACCTTGTTACAAGACAAGGTACCACATCTTGTTTCTCAGTACACATGAAGCCTGCGAGGAGATCCATGAGATAACTCAATATCTGTTCTCCCCTTCACACCCAACAATTCCAAGAGGAGGCAGTCGGCATATTAAAATGTTTGATTTACTGAATTGTGGGAGTATTTGCCCCACTCAATGCTGTCAGCAGCCTCCCATGTCAGAGGGAAGTCTTACAATGAACACACTGCAGTAAAGAAATGTTTTGGAACTAGCTAGGACAGGGTTTTCCTAAAGTACGCAATAATCATCGTTGTCGCTGTCGTCACCGTCATCAACACTGTCATCCTGAGTTCTATGGTCATTTTGAATTTCATCGTCATCGTCGTCGTCGTCATTGTCATTGTCATCGTCATCATCATCATCATCATCATCATCATCATCATCATCATCATCATCATCATCATCATCATCATCATCATCATCATCATCGTCATCATCTCCATCACCGCTGTCGCCGCCATCGTCTTCATCGTTGTCGTCTTCGTCGCTTTCTTCGTCGTCTTTGCCATCGTGGTTGTCAATGTTGTCGTTGTCATCATGATCATTTTTCACGTTGTCACCATCATGGCCGACATCATCATTGCCGTTATCATCGCCACCACACTTGCTGCCATCATCATCGTCGTCATCATCATCATCATCATCATCATCATCATCATCATCATCATCATCATCATCATCATCATCA